>JAOEHY010038582.1:0-36724 GCA_025447955.1 Psilopsiagon aurifrons
CCAGGGCAGTGAGCTTGCTGCACGCTCTTCTCACTGTCCTGAGGATCTCAAATTCGACCATCTCACGATCACTGCAACCAAGGCGGCCCTGGAGCGTCACATTTCCAACCAGCCATTCCCTGCTGGAGAGCACAAGGTCAAGCACAGTGCCTCTCCTTGTCGGCTCCTCTATTACTTGCAGAAGGAAGTTGTCTGCCACACAATCGAGGAACTTCCTGGATTGCTTGTGCCGGGCCATGCCATCCCTCCAACAGATACCAGGGTGGTTGAAGTGCCCCATGAGAACAAGGGCCTGCGAGCGTGAGGCTGTTCCTATCTGTCTATAGAGTGCTCCATCCACCGAGTCCTCTTGTTCATGCAGTCTGTAACAGATCCCCACAATAATGTCTCCCTTCGCTGTTCTCCCTTTAACCCTGACCCACAAACTCTCTGTCTACGGCTCACCTGTCCCCAGACAGAGTTCCATACTCTCCAGCCTATGCTTAATGTAAATAGCAACTCCCTCTCCCTGCCTACCAGGCCTGTCTTTCCTCTAAAGAGCCTGTAACCTTCCATTCCAACACACCAGTCATAGGAGCCATCCCACCATGTTTCTGTGATACCTATTACATCATATCCCTGTAGACACACACACATATTTAATTTTTCTTAATTTTTCCCCATACCACAGGAGTTTGTGTAGAGGCATCTGAGCCGATAAGGTCAATTCTGAGTATTAAACACATCTGTCCTAGTATCTTTAGTAACTATGTTTACATAACAAGCATGCTCTGTCTGTCACAGAATATTATAAAACTACTATTACTTATTCAAGGATTTAAATTCCCCAGGAAATTATATGGGGCCAAACAGTATTATACAGTTTCGCATAAGCGTTTATGGCAGAACTTCAACTACTTTCCTGTTAATGAAGTGTCCAGAGTTTTTTCTTTCCATGTTAACCTTAAAAACATTAATTTTCAGAATTAGAAACATGTGACAATAATGACTTCTGCATACTGCCAGAAGCTAAACGCAGTCTTTATAATGAGAAAGATTAATATTAACTTATGTCCTGGTAAATCAGCTAGATTCACAAAACAAGAAAGTTTCCACAATCAGAGTTGCAAATGCTAAAGCCTTTATCAAATAGCCATTTACAGCCCCAAAAGCCAGAGAACACCTAGGCTATAAAACATTCAACATAATAGTTTTTTTAAATTGCAAATCTGATCAAATAGTAAGCACTCACTTTCTTACAAACAGGTCAATACTACTACCTTTTCAGCTTAACCAAATAGTTCCCCCACTGCAAGATGTTGGGCCCTAAGGATTTTTGTACTTCTTTGGAACACCACAAAGGTAAGGCTGTTTTTAAAGAATACCATAAATAATAGTTAAGCCTTAATCCCCACATGAATAGCTCTAAATAAAATTTTATTAGACCTCCTAAATTCACAGAGTAGTCAGTGGCATAATTTAGGGTGTCTAGATTGACAAGGAGGCTCAAATTTTCACTGCATGCAAAATCCATTATATAATACATTTTAGAAACACACACCCACTATATCAGATCCACACATAGTTCTACATGCACACAAATAGTGTCATGAGAATTCCTGCACATAACATTTTAGCAGAAGACAAGCATTAATGTTCACAGTGTTCAGGCCTGCTGATCATGCTCATCTCAAACTCCCTAGCAATGCAAAAAACCTCTCCCCAAAACAGCTTTTCTTTCAGAAAATTACCTTTTCTTTCATTTTTTCAACAAAGCTGAATGTACAGCATATTTAAAGTATGATATGCAGGATATCTCAGAGAACATGGGCACTATGGAGTCATCACCTCACTCCAAAGTTTTGCTGAGTTGCCTGTAGATGATGCAAAAGCAAGCATGTGTGATTACTTGTAGACAAAGGAGGCAAGGGAAAGCATTAATTACAGTTTGTCAGGGTTTTTTTTTTTTACAAGTTTTGTTTGTTTTGGAGATTGGTTGATTTGTTTGTTTTGGAGGTCAGTGCACAGGTGCCAACTCTTCAGATGTCTGAAAAGACAACAGCCAAAAAATGGAAGCTGCTGAACTTCCAAGCATGGTGAACTGCGGTTGAACACAGCAGTGTTCAGCTAGAGCATCCTTTCCATCTGGGGAGCAAGCTTTGGTGCTGGGGGCTGCACAAGGCATCCCAGTGCCATGCATGGGGCTGTGACCATGCTGACAACGCTGCTCGCAGCTGAGCTCTGTGACACGATGACTGACTCCTTAACCAGGCTGTCATCGCCACATGTCAGCTCCTTCCCCTGGCATGCCAGAGGTTTTCTCTCCCTGCAATCTGCTGGAAAACTGCTTGAGTAATTATTTGCTTATGTAGTTTAGTTAGAATGATCTGAGCTAGCTTCAACACCAGTAGTATAATTTTATATTTCTTTTTATTATGATTTTTTTAAGCCTGCAGATAGAACGAGGATGGTGAGCAACTACATAGGCTATGCCATGGGCAGTAACTTGCAGCAGGGGCAGTGGTGGGAAAGTGTGGGGCAAGGAGGCAATCAGGGTGAGCAGAGATGCAGGACAAGCTCCTCCTGCCCAGCTGCAGAAGAACAGGGCCAGCAGCCAGAGACAGGGAGTAGGAAGGGGCAAGGGAATGGATGAAGCCCATTGGCATATACCTGCAGTGACTCAGCACCAGCAGGGCAGTCTTCACAGCTGGGACAGGCATAGGACTGGGATCCTCAGCATGCCAGTCATCAGAGCAGCACAATGTCCTACAGCTTGCTGAGTACTGAAGCAGTTTGTGGCTACCAAGATCAAAGACCTGTTAGTCCCCATTTCGTTAGTCCCCATCTACATGAGAAACCAGCAGCTAATGTCCGTCATCGAGCACAAAAAACCACAATTATACCTCTGCTGAGAGAGACCTGGGCAACTCAAGTGACACTTTCCTGACCACTGGCTATCATAGTTAGTAGAGCACTTTAAAAGTATGATCTAATATATTGTGAGATTTTGGACATTGTGTTACTATGGTTATAACCTCCTTTGCTTTCTTCCCCTTGAAGGCAACAAATGAACGAGCAGGAGATTGTATTGTTCACAGATATTAGCTGGTCTAACTCTGGATTCTCTTAACATAATTCTCTTTCTCCACAGTTACTGAAAGTTTATTAAAGGTTATATGAAAATAAATGGTCCTGGGCAGATAGGCTGGGGGATAAGCTTATTTTTGCTAATTGAGATGGAAAACTTTTGAGGCCCAATTCCCACCTTAGGCTGCTTACTAGGTAACTTGCCAATCTTTAAAGCTGTTACAACTAGATTTATACTACCTTGCCAGACAAAATACACAAGTAATTAACTGGAATGATCACAAATGCCTTTTTTTTTTTTTTTTTTTTTTTTTAGAAAAAAAGAGAGAGAAAAGAGGCAGCTTACCCAGTTGCCAGAACTATATTTAAAATGGAACATCTACCAAGAGCTTTATATGGCCCCCATAATTGCTGTGCACCTATCTGAAACCAATCAAAACAAGTAGAAGTCTATTTAGGAATATGGTTGAGAGATATTTTAAACCATAAATAATATATGAAACTGCCTAGGGAGGATTTTAAAAGGGGGTTTGTTGACATGGGTAAGAAATTTTGCACTAGTGAATAGAAATACTTGAAAACAATGCAGTCTTCTTTGGGTAATAGATCATTTTATTGTCCAGTGCAAGTATTGTAAAGAAAACCAAAGAGACTGAAATTATTGGCTCGGTTTAAAAATTATAACATTGAACAAATCGAAGTGAAAAAATAAAAGCCCAAAACAATACTGGGAGATGAGAGGTCTGGTCAGGTTTTAGACAGACTATCCAAACAGCTGGAAAAGATGTTGATTCTCTGAGGGAAATTTGTAATGTATTTGACTCATGTTTTTGTGGAGCTGCAGATTATCCTGAGGGGTTTGAAAGAAGGAACATATGCCAAGAAGTTAAGAACATTATCTGGAAAATGATAGTATTTTAGTAGTTTTCCAATATAGCCAGCAATAGAATCTAAATTTTAAAAAAATGAAAGAAAAAGTAAAACAAGTACTGGTGGAGTGGTCAAAATGAGAAATTATCTATGGATGAAGAGGATTCTTCGGCTTTGTTTTCACAAAATACAAGTAGACTCATGTTTTTAGAAACTAGGTTTTCTTCTCAAACAAAATGTTTCCATGATTAAATTAAATTTTAAAAAAGATTATCAACTCCTTCCTAATTTTCACAATTTTACATCCATTAAAATAACAGAACAGAAATAAAATTTGTCATTAATACAGCTCTTACCAGCTTGTTTTTTCAAGTCACATATGTACTACACGCTGTAAGTGACAGACTACCCGTAACATGTGTAATACTGTCTTCACAAGTAAATCTGTTTTATAATGATTATGACTTTACAAACTATTTATTTTTAGGCATTTGCAATATGCTCCCTCTCACCATTTTCAAGTACTCTATGAAACTGGTAATTATGGAGATATTTTGTGTCGTTCTGCAATTACATCTTCTTGCCTTGGAAGCCAGCTTCATGGAATTAAAGATGGTGCTGGAATGGCTTGTAATATCACTCTTTCTGAAAAAAGTTTCTGTCCTCCCCTAAAAATGGTGGCTTAAATTTGAGAGGTGTCAAACCAGGATGACTAGTGTGTGTCATATTACTGTTTATTTATTACTAAATTAGGAATAAAGATAAATATTCAGAAACTAGTCCAAGTTACAGCTTTTTGTCCCAGTAGTAAGGTTTGGGGCTTTTACTTCTATTTCAGTGATTGAGCATTGAATATTTGGGTGGGTGGGTGAAATACCCCAGGTAGTTGTGGAATGATCATGCAGATTTTGCGAACAGCCTTGACTGACAGGAGCCAGGGACAGGCAAGCCTCTCTAAGAAGATATGTACCTCGTGTACCTGACTGATCACAAGGCAGAGAGGGATATGATGGGTGCTTGGGGTTTGACATGGGGCACTGTACCCCAGCAAGGCCCCCAGGCACAGGGCCCTGGAGGTCGCACACACATCCCCAGCTGCACAGGCATCACAGCCTCGTGCACCGGTGCGTCTGACAGGGAAATTAAACTGCTGCCCAAACAACTGCGTCTAGTCTGATGGGAGCAACAGAGAGCAAGCCAGACCGTGATGCAGAGATGGCAAGTAGCAGCGAGATCAAACGCACTAGGAGTGATTAATATGCACAATTTCATGATTCTCAAAGCAAAAAACTTGATAAATTTCAGTATTCTGGAGCTGGATGTGCACTCTTTCTGAGTCCAGCAAGCAATGAGAATTCATCAAGTCATGAATCACCTGAAGCCAGCTTTGTACGCAAGAAGTTCTAATCCTCTCCTAGCCTGGGAACCCCCCAGCTGCATCCCCTGAGCTGGGCAGCCAGGGGGTCTGTGTCACTGCACCGGGGGCTCCTGGCACAGCTGAGATCCTCATGGGTAGGTGGCTAAACTTGCTCTTCACTGGTAGAGCCATACTGGTGGACTGCCTGGCCATGTGGCCCAAAGGCTGGAGCATCATTGCGAATACAATGACAATACCAATTCTGAGACCATTTTGGAAAAATGAGAACACTGAATGAGATTGGAAGACCCCAACTCTGTTCCCAGAAAAATTCAAAAGCATTTTTGCCATTAATTTTGTTTGGAGGACAGAGCTCTGCAGAACAGTAATCAAGTTCAAATTGTTTGCAAGCTTAACAGTATTAAGGCTGAATGATGAACACATCCAAACCTTCAGGGAAAAATTGTGCTTGCTCTTTTAGTCCAAAAACGACATTTAGAGTTTAAGCGGCACAGTTGAGCAGATCCAAACACCAGTTTAAAATTCAGTCCAGAATTCAGAACACAGCAGCCAACTGAGAAGTATCTGGGGACATACAGATCAGTCCAAAGAATTTATAACAAGAAATCAGCATTTACTTAATAATCATAATAAATGTACAAAAGCATGTTAATATATAGGCAAAAAAAATTCATTGTCTTTACCAGCATATGAAATTCTGACCAAATTCTACAGAAAAACAGTTAAATTTGAGAAAGTCTGAAACCGAGTTTTCACTTCATCTTGAAAAACTACAGACTGAGCAGCAGAATTTTAATTTTGAGTAGAAATTGAATAACAAACATGTAATTAGAAGACTTTTGTTAATAGTGGAAGACCTCAACCTATTTGAAAGTCTCAGTTCTGGATGTTTTTCCAGCATCAAATTAAAAGAATGGAAATTCACAAAAAAAAAAAAAAAAAAAAATCTTTAAACCTGAAACATTTTCCCTATGTTCTTAATTTAAACCATACCTCAAATTTGGATCTGTTACAGAAGTGGAGGCAGTCTTTATAAGATGAGTTTAAATCCTTATGCACAAATATTTCTCCATTTCAGTAATCAGACCGGCCTGTTTTAAGACAATCAAACGTGACAGGTAGCACATTTGCGGGAGATCAGTGAGTCCCTGGGTTGCTCTGCAAGACGCAAGTCTAAAGGCAGAGTGACATCAACCAGCCGAGAAGTGCAGTAATCCCCTGGGACTGGCTGTCATATCTCATTGTCTCTATGAAAGAAAAATGGTAAACAAGGAAGCCAGTCTGCAATTATGAATTTATGGATGTTTATTAATGACTATCTCAGACCTCGTCAGACAGCTCCTTTTGGAGTATTTTTCAAATTTCACAGGCAGTTTCAGAACAGCCCTTCAAAACTGATTAAAAATTCCACCATCATTAGATTACATGAGAAAAAGCAAATTAAAATGTTAACACAAATACAGGCTGAAAACCTGGGGAACACACATCCCCTGTAAGTTTCAGACATTAGCTCTCTCCAGTGGACAAATAATCCAGGGATGAAAAAAAAAAAAAAGGAGAGAGAGAAAGGGATTTAATTCATAGAAGCACAAAAAAGAATGACCCAAGAGGACTTTGAGGACCAAATTTAATATATTTCTGGTTTAAGCCACACAGACAAAAATGAGGTATCAGAAATCATACATTGTGATTTATGCTAAAGGAATCCTTCAGAAAATTCCCCAGACAATTACACAAAAAGATAATGAGGATAAGATGATACAATTTAAATGCAGATCACCCAGACAGACACACTCTCAGTCATTTAGTAAGTCCAGACAGATGGTTCTTGCAGCAGTTCTCTTACCCTGACTATCCTTAAAATCAGGGTAATCATTTGGATAAAGAATAAACTAAAGGCAGAACCCATGAAAAAGGAGGAAAAAAAAAATGTCTGTTTTAAAAAAACCTTTTTTACTTTATATTAATTCAAGGATTATAGAAAAATAGAATGCAACTAGAGCAGGGCAATATTAAGAGAAAGAGAGAAACACTATTGATTTATAATGAGTGCTGGTACCAGACAGAGGAGTGGAGTTGGGATGGCAGTGGATAAGCAGTTCATAAAAGTGTCTTGGGCTACAGGTCATATACAATATAACACAATATCTTTTTTATGGGAGAGATTTACTCGCATGTCTGTTTAATCCTTTGCTGCATGCCTTGGTATACATACAATCCCTAAGAGAGACTGTACAGTACTGCTTCATATATGGTGTTTAACAGTATCCTGGCACTAGTCCGCAGTCAGAGTTTTATAATTGATCAGAACATATCTCCCCCAAACACAAGCAGTTTTTCCATGATTTTTTGAACAACAGCAGACATCTACTGAAATACCTGGGCAAAGCCTTAACAGCAGTTTGCCCAAGAAACAAAGAGGAACAGGTCACAGAACAGTGTTTACCGCATTCAGCTATGCCCCAACTAAGTAAACAACTTTGTCTGCAACCACATTTCATTTTCCCCATTGAGAAAATCCGTTCCTACTTGCCCACTTGATACATTTGCCTTCTGGAATATTAACCCAGGTGCTGCATGTTGCACATCTCAAACCAATTTCAGTGTGCCAGTGAGCTGGTAGTTGTGAAGCTGTTCTTGTCTAAGTGCATGAAAGAGCCAGTTTCCTCCTCTCTGTTCACTATTTCACTTTGGAAAATCACAACAGGGAGGGCAAGTATGACATTGCAGCTGCAGTATATTTCTAGTCACCACTGAACTCCTGCTCCTCAACAGCATCTCTGCAGATCCAACTGAAGTGACTCGGGCACAGCTAAAAAAGTGGCAATTGAAAATGAAAGATCGAAACTTCATGTAGTAGAGTTGCAGATCTCTGCTATATATTATTTTACACTGTCAGGTCATGAAAGTGGCCATTACTCCAGCTCACCATATAGCAAAACCTTGTGACCATCTGCATAGGAGTCAATACCGCCCATACAGTTCGAAACCATGGAGCACAGTGCTGTTCCACATCTACTCACACTTATGCATTTCTATGGCAATGTGAAAATCATTTGGCCCAAATGTAAATACTTCTACATAGTACTAATGTAAGTGACTCAAAGAGGGGACTGATTAAGTTTCAAAACCTATCTCAGTAATTTAATCACAGCAAACCCTAGTACACAGCAAAAAAAAAAAAATATTTGGGGCATCTTGATGAATTACCATTACATGAATTACTATTAAAACATCTGAAGGAATTCTAACATGCTAAAAACAGTAATAACATTCCTTTTAGAATTAAAAAGAGAAAATTACTATGAATTATCCAAACCATAACCAAGGATTTTATATTTGTACAAATGACTTTATCTAGATCCAAGATATCACAGGAAGATTAACAAAACATTGGAAGCATACAAGGTTATAATGCTTGAACATAGCACTTGATGTAGGTAGAAGTGCCTTCCTTTCTCAAATCTCAGATATAAATGGATTCAAGTGGAATCAGATATCTTCATGCTTAACAGCTGTAGCAGTATATAACATCAGTGGGCTGCAGATGTTTCCACTGTCATTCCCCCCTCCCCCCCACATACACACTTGAGCAAATTAAGGTGTAAGCTCCAGTACATTTCGGCTCAAAGAAAAGCTTTGTTTAAACTGCTTTCATAAGTAGATCATAACATATTACTTTGCTCAGAAAATAAAGAGGAACGCTTACATTGTTGGATTTATCACTGCAGTTCAGGGCCAGTAATCAATGTTTGGTGGGGTAACTTCTGAAACAGCTTCTGAAGCAGGGGCTGCTCCACTCAAAACCTGAATTAGCTCCGTTTTAATTTGGCTGTAGCAATTATATTTTCAAGTTGAAGACAGTAAGAAAGATGACCCATTTTTACTACCACAAACCCACTTTCTCCTCTTGGTACCAGGAAACAAAGCTATGAAGATTTATCTGCAGTGGCCAGAAATTAAAGTGTTAAAGGAAAATTGGACAGCAACATTTCTAAAGGAAATTATGATCAACATCCATATCAGGAGTCCAATGAGTCCAGGATTTTATCAAAAATGAAGTCTGCAGTGACTAAAACAATAAATTCTCATCACCAGGCATCAATATTTCTCTGCTTTCTCCTACCTTCAATACAGAATTCTACTTTCTTGAACTGCTGGTATTTACTTTATTATTAGCTTCCAGAGACACCTGCCAAGAATCATCTAGTTCCTGATGGGTGGTTTTGTGGGGTTTTACTTTAGGGAAGGCTGTTTCGGTTTTCTTTGATTGTTTAATAGTTATCATAAATCAGACTCTACAATAGTAGATGTACCCATAGTGGACACACTGAACTTCTACTGGCTTGCGAAATTATATAGCTAAAGAGTTTCCAGCACCAGCATTTTTTCCTCTATGAAGAGGCAAAATTACTGCAAATGGTAGGAGCTGTGCACTGCGATATTCCTATTTAAATAAACCCCTTTATTCCTTACTTCAGAATGATGAACAGCTTACTGAAGGTATATGCCTAAGGACTCGAGACAAGCCTTATATGGAAAATCTGCTTCTATAGTTTTGATCACTTTGACTTAATCAACCCATAGAGAACGTTCTTGTCAGAGATGAGCGTGGTCTTTGCAGACACAGAGTATCATAAGAAACAAAAGCAGAGTTACCGACTGGAAACTGTCTAGACAGTCAGCAGAAACTCAAGCATTAGCAGGAGGCATCAGCATGTCTCTGAGCCACTACAAGAGAGGATTTTGCTCTGTCCCTAGAGAGACTCCTCTCTTGAGTGGAGTTCCCACCTGTGAATGAAATGCATAATCACTCCACAGCTTTCTAAGTGTTCTTGTCAGGTCATACCTACTGTGTGAGCTCAGGCCTCATGTGTGAGTGATCAAATCCCCATTTTGAGGACACAGCCACAGCATTAAACTACTCACACCACGTAGCTTGGCTGCTGTTACACCAGCATGCGCAGAGTAAAAGAGAAGGAAGGAGAGGGCTCTGGTTTCACATTCCACCTTTGCTCTTGTTTGGAATAAGGAGATGATAGCATAATGAGTCCTCAACATCCTAAAGAGGGAAATGTAACAGCTTTCTAAATTTCCTAGTAACTCCAGCATCAGATTACTTAAACTCTAATTGTCATTTTCATTTTATAACAAAACCTGTAACTTGATAGCAGTGGAACCACATGGAAAATAAACTGAGAAGAATGTTGATCTTTAAAATCTTTGAGCAAATAAGTAATTTGATTTTGGGGTGGGGTTTTTTTGGGGGCAGTGTTTTTTTTGGTGGGGGGGAGGAAACAGAGAGGAAGGGGAGGTTTGCAGTATTTTTTAAAAGGGCCATTTGGATTTCCATGAGCATATTTCTTCTGCAAAAATTGATTCTATAGATGTTTATGAATTTAGAAAAGTAAAGCAATAATGTCGCAAATCAGGCTTGGGAAAAATCATCATAGACTGTTTTCACCAACTGCATCACAGAAACATTTTCACACTGACCCCTCACCAACTACAAACTATAGGAAGTATTGAGCGCATTAGCTATTTCCTGCTGGTACCTAAACATTTGTGCACTGAATGAATAACCTGATAGTCAGTTGAGTCTATAAAAATTGGTTTTGGGTAGATTGCTTTGTTTACAGGAATGTTATTCAATCAATTAGTGTTTATGTACATTAGCATAATATTTAAATATATTCAAGCTGGTTTCCTTTTAATCTGAAAAACTCAGCAGCTCATTACCACTGGCAGTTAAAATGATGCTAGACTCAGTGGCAGCATGCCTAACCTCAAAATCATTGAGGTTCATTGCAGCAAGCAAGCCTCTAAATCTCCACAATGTCCAGTGGGGGCAATCAGAATTGTGCTGATTGAGAGGAAACTACAACAAGGATACAAAAGGGTCACCACACCTAAACAAACATTGTGGCTGAAGGCAATTTCAAGCTTTCTATGTTTTGTAAACTACAGAGAGTTCTTTTTCTGAAGAAAATTAAAAGGAGATTCAGGTCTTTCCATTTATTTTCTCTTAAATCATCTGGTTTTCTTGTATTTGTTCTTTACGTCCTGCCAAGCGATATTATAATTTACAGAAGTATTTGCTGATAGAAAAAAACCCGGAAGCCCTCTCAATGCCAAGCGACAGCAGTTTAGAGAGCTTAACTGGTGAGTAATGCACTGATGAAATACCACAACGCAAATTGTTTTTCAAAATATTTAGGACTTTGAGATTACTTGCGGAAATGGTAATGTTTCCTAACAAATCAAGTGTTTCAAGAACAGACCACCCAAATGTATTATCATAAAAAGATGTCAGTCACTCAATTACATGATAGAACAACACATTTCAACTTTACTTCTCTTTTTTACTTAAAAAAGGAAAAAAGAAACAACAAAAAACCAACAAAACAACAAAAAAACCAATATGTATAATCTCTAGAGAGTACAGCAGGAGGTGGGTTGAATTAACTTTGCTAGTAACCAATTTCATCATGTTCCAATTACTCTGGAAATAGTTTAACTTGAACCATGATAATGTACGTATAACAAAAGGGAATGAAAACAGTACCCCTTTTCCGCATCTGAAATGGCTTTACTGAGACCACCTACAGTGACTTAAATTGTATGTTCTTCCAAACAAATTTCAAAATCATAGAATTACAGAATCATTTAGGTTGGAAAAAACCTTTAAGATCATTGAGTCCAACCGTTAACCCAGCATGGCCGAGTTCATCATTAAACCGTGTCCCTAAGAGCCACATCTACAAGATTTTTTAAAGACCTTCAAGGATGGTGATTCTACCACTTCCCTGGGTAGCCTGGTCCAGTGCTTGCCCACCCTTTGGTTAAGAAATTTTTACCTAATATCCAATCTAACCCTGCCCTGGTGCAGCTTGAGGCGATTTCTCTTGTCCTGTGACTTGTTACTTGGGAAAACCGACCGACCTTCACCTCTCTATAAACTTTCAGTAGTTGCGGAGAGCAACAAGGTTCCCCCTGAGCCTTCTCTTCTCCAGACTAAACCGCCCCCAGGTCCCTCAGCCGTTCCCCATCACACTTGTGCTCCAGACCCTTCACCAGCTCCGTTGCCCTTCTCTGGACCTGCTCCCAGCACCGTAATGTCTTTCTTGCAGTGAGGGGCACAGAACTGAACACAGGATTCGAGGTGCAGCTTCACTAGCGCCCAGCACAGGTGATGTTCCCTGCCCTGGTCCTGCAGACCACACTACTGCTGATACAGGCCAGCATGCTGTTGGCCTCTGGTCTGCTGGGCACAAGCTGGATCATGTCCAGCTAAAACAATCAGTGCCCCCAGGTCCTTTTCCATGATCAGCTTTCCAGCCACTCTGCCCCAAGCCTGTAGTGTTGCATGGGGTTGGTGTGGCCCAAAAGCAGGATCCAGCACTTCGCCTTGTTGAACCTCATGTAATTCCAGCAGATTAACACTTCCACCCAATACGGCATCATCTGCAAACTTTCTGGGAGTGCACTAAATCCTCTTGTAGATGTCATTGATAAAGATATTAAACAGTATTGATAAAGATATTAAACAATCCTGAGCCCTGGGGAACACCACTTGTGACTGACAGCCAACTGGATTTAACTCCATCCACCAGAACACCTTTGGTCTGGCCATCCAGCCAGTTTTTAATCAGTGAAGAGTACAACCATCCAAGCCATTAGCAGCCAGTTTGTTCGGGAGAATGCTGCTGGAAACGGTGTCAAAGGCTTTACTAAGTTCCAGATAGACACCATCCACAGCCTTTCCCATATCCACTAAGCAGGCCACCTCGTGATAGAAAATCAAGTTAGTCAAGCAGGACCTGCTTTTCCTAAACATATGCTGACTGGGCCCGGTCACCTTGCTGTACTTTAGGTGCCATGTGATGGCACTCAAGATGATCTGCTCCATAACCTTCTCCTGGCATCAGGGTCAGTCTGACAGGCCTGTCACCAGAATGTACTAGTGGTGCCTTTACCCTTCTGATTTTCTTCCTGCATAACCTCACAACACGCTTGTAGTCCTCCTGAGCTGCCTGTTCCTTCTTCCAAAGATCATAAAATCTCCTTTTTTTTCCTGAGTTCCAGCCAAAGCAATCTTTTCAGGCAGGCTGCTGGTCTTCTCTGTCTGTTCATCTTCCAGTACATGCTGATGGCCTGCTTCTGCACCTTTAAGACTTTGTTCTTGAAGAGTGTTCAGCTTTCCTGGACCTCTCTGCCCTTCAGGACTGCCTCCCAAGGACTGTGTCAACCCTAAACAGGCCAAAGTCTGCCCTCCAGAAGTCCAAAGCAGCAGTTCTGCTGACTCCTCTCCTTAGTTCTACAAGAATCGAAACCTATTATTTAGTGATTGCTGTGCCCAAGACGGCCTCCAGCCACCACATCACCCACAAGTCTGTCTCTGTTGGCAAACAACAGGTCCAGTGGGTGCCTTCTCTAGTTGGCTCATCAGCAGCTGTGTCAGGAAGTTACCTTCCACACACTCTAGGAACCCTCTAGACTATTTCCTCTCCATTATGTTGTATTTCCAGCAGACACCTGGTAAGTTCAAGTCCCCTGTGAAAACAAGGGCTAGCAATTGTGAGACTTCTTCCTGCTGCTTATAGAAAATTTATCTGCCTCTTCCTCCTGGTTGGGTGGTCTGTAACGGACTCCCACCATGGTATCTGCCTTGCTGGCCTTCCCCCTGGTTCTTATCCATAAATGCTCAACCCTACCATCACCATCATTAAACTCTAAACAATCAAAACTCTCCCTACCATACAAGGCTACTCCACTTCTCACTCCTTGCCTAGCCCTTCTGAAGAGTTTATAGCCCATCATGTTCAGTCTAGAGAAGACTTGAGGGGGATCTCATTAATGCATATAAATATCTCAAAGCCAGGTGCCAGGAGGATGGTGCCAGACTCTTCTCAGTGTTGTCCAGTGACAGGATGAGGAGCAGTGACCCTAAGCTAAAACACAAGAAGTTTCACCTCAACATGAGGAAGAACTTCTTTACAATGAGGGTAGCAGAGCACTGGAACAGGCTGCCCAGGGGGGTTGTGGAATCTCTCTCTCTGGAGACATACAAAATCCACATGGACACACTCCTGTGTAACCTGCTCTAGGGTGGCCCTGCCTTGGCAGAGGGGTTGGACTAGATGGTCTTGAGAGGTCACTTCCAACCCTAGTGATTCTGTTGATTCTGTGATTGCACTCCAGTTGAAAACCACGTCACAGTTTTCCTGCTGCACAATGGCTTCCAGCGCCTTTTGTTTGTTGCCCATCCTGTGTGCACTGGGACAAATGCACTTCAGTTGCACTCTTGTTTCTGCCACATTTTGGGGGGCAGAAGCCTTAATTCCTATCTGACCACTCTCGGGCACTTAAATGGTTTCTAACACATAAATAACCCTTGCATCTTTGCTGCCCAATGGACCTCCATCCCCTACCTCCACCAAGATCGCAGACCTCACTACCACACTTGTAATCATTCAGCATATTTTATACCTTTCCAACTTCCCCATGTAGATTGGTCAAGAACTACTGTACTTCTGCAATCTGTGCAAAAATTGAGACATTTCTTGAGCTACTTCAACAACTTTACAATAGACCATTTAAAAATCACATTTCAACCAGTATGCTTTCAGAAAACATAAACCTGAACATTATTTAACCAGTAAAATGTGAGGCAGAAATAATTTACATAAAAAATAATCTGCATGGTGATGTGCTGTTCTCTGATTACACAGGTCTGCTAACCCCCAGCAGTCAGCCATTTAGACCAGGTCTCCCACCTTTTAATGCAAGAAAACACAGTTCTTATTAAGACTCCTCAAAAATACTGCCTTGATTTACACATCTATTAGCAAATCTCCCCTTCATATCTTAATTGTCCTTTAAAATGAGTAAAAATATTTGTCTAAAATGTACGCAGTAGTAATCATTACTGAATGTTTACAGAGGTATCTACCAGCAACATTCCTTACAGGTGAAGATAGCCAGGTGAATATTAGACATGGGCTGTATTTTTCTATTCAAGAGCAAAGTGCTGAAACAACTACTTTGTACCTCATTCACTACCTATAAGCCATATTGCGTGTTCATCACCATTTTACAGAATAGTAAAATTCTACTAAAGGGACTATCAGTATCTGATGAGAAAGCAATATGTATTGGCAATTCATTAGAAAAGGGTAACAAAAGGACAAAGTATTTAAACAATTAAATTTCACAGCAGATAACTTTAGTGGGTGTCATAAAATGTGCTATATCTGTAAAAACATGAACATACTGAAGTGGAACATGGAATAAAACTGGATCAGAGGTGCTCTGGCAAAGAAAGCAGGGAAAGAGTAGGGATTTTGTAAAAGAATTCAGCACTGGTCTTTCTCCTTTACTGGGTGATTACCCTACATTTCCTTCTGGGGCTGTGATGAGATCTTTGGGTTTTTTCTTATTTTATTGTGCTGCAGGCCTACCATTTATTTTCACATATTCAGTGGATGACTATGTACTTTTCTTGGGTGGCTGTCCCACTGGTGTACTTTTTAAGTGAACCTGAATTTGCGGGGATCCTATGCCTCATGTGAAACTAATATACTGTGCAAAGAAACTACTAGTTATCTCCTTGCTGGACTAGAACTGTTTAAACCAGATGTGTCAAAGTTATTCTGCAAAAAAGGGCTGAATTCCATGTTTAATTATGCCCCATGGAGCAAGTCATAAACCTTGTGTTATCACTGACAAACTGTTTTTGATCCTTCTTCAAGAAAAGCTGCTATGGCCCAGTGACTAAACACAGAAAACAGACCCATAGAAATGAAAAAAATGTTTCAGCCTTGCTTTGTAAACACAGGGAAAATAATTGGAAGAGAAAACGGTACCAGATACCAACACAGCATTCGCTGGCAAACAGTTGGGTAGTATAATGGAATAGAAGACAGCTAGTAATGTGGACACGGAACTAGCTCAATTTTTCACTTCTCAGGATGTATCCCACTTGCCAGTTTCTGCAACAGAGTGACTGGAAGAAGTTCCCATCCCTCCTACGAGACATTGTGGCTGCCACATGGAGCCACCCTAGAACAACCAACCATCTCTCTCCAGATGCAGAATTTCTGTTCACAGCAAAGATGCCTCCACCCTTTGTATCCAATCTGCAACTTGGAAATGAGGAAAAAGTGGAAAAGGACAGGGATGGTGGGTTAAAAAAAACAAAGATAATTTAAATAAATAAATGAAAGTTAAGCCGGCTTGTTAAATCCAGTATGTAACTAAAACTTTCTCCATCAAACTTTTCAAACCATGCATCACTGGAATTGGTACTTTTTCATACATTACTGCAGTACAAAGCTCCCAGTTGATCAGCACTGCTTCATACCTTATTCGTTGTTGACAGCTTCCCTAAAATGCGCTGCTTGTTCTTAAATTATTGCCTGGTTCACAAAACAACCCAAACAACCTCAAACAAACAAACAAAACCACAAGCAAATAAACTAAAAAAGATTTCTGCAGTGAATACAACCATTTATTATCTGTACTACAGTATCACATGAACATATAAACAAAAGACGGCAAATAAAGTTAGATAAATTGGATTAAATTTACACTGTTAAGAAACAAGTCTTAAAAAATTATGCCTAGTTTGGTTAGAGGTCTACTTGCAACACATCTTCAGGTTAACAATTCCACTCAACTAGTCTTAAAGACTACAAACTGACATATGGAAAAGTAGAGCTGGTATGCATCATTAGATTTAACAGCATCCATTCATGAGATGTCAGTCTGTAAAATCAGATGTTGTAAAGAACAAGGGTTAAGAGGAGGGAAGATGACTGTCAAATTGTAATGATTAGATAAGCCTGTAGGCTGAGCTCTCTTTGAAGGAACTGTATTCTAAAACGGAGAAGAAGGTCACTATATCAGTCATTTTTCCACAAGTTGCTTGGGAGGACATCATTGTTTTTGCTAACATGGGTAGTTTGCAAGACCTTGGATCTTAAAATACTGCATATTGAACATTTCTTCAATAAATCCTGTAACTTTGGCTGGTACAATTTAAACACTTCCTATGTTTTGAAAGCTTTTCATAGACTTTTCAGAAGCAGTGTTAGCTAACTCTTTATTAGGCACATACATAAAAGACCTTTGCTTTTCACAGATGGAGGCACAGTCATGACACCCCATTTTGTCTCCAGCTTCAGTGTTTTACCCATGACCTAGCTCAGGTCATGGGTAAATGACCTGCTCATTTCGCTGCTCATTCTGTGAGCAGCGAAAAGCAGTATTATAAGGCTGAGACAGAAAAGACTGTGTGGAAATGACCTTAGGAACAGAAAACAGAACAGAGAAAGAAGCACAAAGTATTGCCAAGGCTTATGCTAAGATTCCATGGAAGCACTATTGCTAATATATATCTGTAGAACAGAACCTTTCACCCAAGCTCAGGAGGACCTTTATCCTGAACTCAACTTGATAGCTTTAGCTAAGTCTCCTAAGGTGGAGTAGTCCTTGGCCTGCCCTTTGTCACAGCTAAACTATACCACCCAGGTATCTGCTATACACTACAGCGATGCATGTAAAATTTTCAGTTTAAGTGATATATGGGTTGAAGAGGTTGAGGGAGAAAGTTTCAGTTCCCTAATGGCTTTTCATCAAGGCTGAAACCCGTGGCCTGGCAAAGACCTTGTCTTGAGCAGAAAATTTTGCCTATAATTCACTGCTAGGAATCACAGATCCCACACAAGTTCCACTCATGGGCATCAGGAAACCCCAGCAAAGGAAAATAGGACCTCCAGAGCTCACTTAGTGACCTTCATGCAGAAGCATGAACTAACAGCATCACCAGGCTGGCCAGCTGTGGCTTTATCTCTGTGTGTCTTGAAAACTGCCAAAGAGAATCTCCACAACTCTTCTGTCAGTGCAGCCATGCCCTCCTGGGGGAGGTCTGTTCCCAGTGTCAAGCCTGAGCCACCCAAGCCACAACACCTGGCTACTAGTCCTTACATATGTCACATCACCTAGCTCTGTTGAGAAGACTTTGATTCTGTTATCTTTCTAACCGCTTCACAACTATTCTGAGTTTCAGCCTTCTCTTTGCCAAAGTAGAGAGGCCCAGCTCCCTCATGGTTAAGAAGGTGGACCGTGGCTACCCTGGCAGCTTGCCCCTGGACCTTCCCCACTTTCTCCACACCGCTGCTGACTTGGGGACCCCCTGAATGAAACATGGTATCCATAGAGGAAGATGAAGGGCACAGCAACTTGTGTGTGGCTCTGCAGAGCTGCTGCTAACACCCAGAACAAAACTTGGACAACCCGCTCACGCTACTAATCACTCCTGTACAATCTGTGCAATGAAAATGTAACCAGAGAGATCCAGATGGTAGTGGCTAGAACTGAAATGTAATTAGTTCAGTCAATACAGTAGTGTATTTTTAGATCTTTCACTAGTCAAAACAAGAGATGTTGCTCAAGCAAATTCAACATTGCTTGGGAAAAAAAAAAAGGAAAAAGAAAAGAAAAGATTGCAAAAACTGTATGCATGTTAATTCTATAGAGATTTTTTTCTGACAACCTAGGCAAGAGCTGGAAAGCATATTTTAATTCATACAATGACTAAAAGTAAGAGCACTGCCAGAAAATATGATTTGGAACAATTCTTGGAATACAGAGGTTCATCTGTTTTGCAAAAGAAAGAATCAGAAGCACATAAGTATAAGCAGTTATTTTAAACTTGCCTATTAAGCAAGGTCACCAATAGCTAACAGATGCGGTTATTTGCAACTGATTTCAGCAAAACATACATACTACATATGACAAGACTTTTTTCTCCCCTTAAACCCTGATTGAAACCTGTGTCCTGGTAGAAACATGACAATACAAACTTGTTTATAAACTCAGCATTTATCCTCAGAAGTATTACCTGACATGACATATTTAATTTGTATTGTGGCAACAGTATCTTTCAGCCAATTTCACAGCAAAGTTGGATATATATAGATATACATATATATATATATATATATATATATAAAAGCCCCAAACAATCTAGACCGTAATTTCCCAGATCTATTTAAACCACTCAATAGGAAACTTGCTTTTGTTGGAATTTTTCAGCCTGGAATAAGAAAAACTGCTCAGACTCCAAAGGATCTCTAAAAAGAGACCTAATTGTTTCCAAACACACCTCAGAATACTGAGGAAACTCAAACCTTTGCAAAGCGGTTTAAGCACCACGGCTTTGATTATCATTGACACATAACATCCATTACATTGTTGGGATTTGTTTGGATAAGTGCTACACAAACATATTAAGAGTGAAAACACAAGAGGAAAACATTTCATCTAGGAGGCAAGAGAAGAAGGAGACACCAGCCAAGTTAACAAATGGCTTCTTTGCATCTCTAGCTGTGTAACCAGCAAATTCCAAGAAGCAGCAGTCAGGAAGCAGGGCACGAACTTGGAGAAGAAGGGCAGCTAAATGAGCAGGCCATCACAAGGAAAAGGTACAGTAAAGAGAGGCAGGAAAGCAGTGAAAAGCTAGGTGAGTGCTTTCAAATTATAAAACAATATAGTTCTTAAGTTTAAAATTAAGACCTTGACTTTTCTAGGTAACAAATGAAGTCTCTGTCTGGGGGGAGGACATGACACACAGACAGGACGGGAAGGGGGATTGTTCATTTTGGTTTTAACTTCGCTGTGTTTAAGGTGCTGTAGAACCAACACCAGCAGGAAAAAAATGAACCAAAACAACACAGCACCAACCAAACAGAAAACCAGCCCATGTTCCTAGAAAACCAGACAAGGCGGTGAGGAACTAGGCCCTCCATTTCAAGAAGTGCGTAGGATAAGCTGCAGATGTTTGGTTAGGTTTTGTGTTATGCTGCATTACAGTGGTTACAAAACTTTAGTGGAGTGGTGAAGAGTCCCTCTGGCTCAATGCAGAATAGCAGTGGTAGCCAAGACAACAGTGATAAACCACTTTAAAATGTCCAGTGCACCACAAGAGAATTGTGTTTCAACAACATCAAAAATACATGGCAAACTAACTATTAAAATCATTCATTCAAAACATATTTGACAGTTTTCATGAGGCTTGTCTTAAGATCATGGATTTTTATTTATTTAAGTTTTTCAGAAGTTACAAGTCCTTCTGTACACAGGCTCAACTATGATTAGTTTCTAAATCACTGCAAACATGGTTCAACTTTTTTCATCTTTTTCATCTTTCTATCACTCTTTACCTAAACAATTTCATGAACTATTCTTTGTTTCTGCCACCTTCTACCCATATTGAGCAACCTAGGACTGTAAATCAGAGTAGAGTTTTCAGGCTGAACAGAGTGTATTCTCCACACCCCTAATCCTGCAGAACCTCCTCCGCCTCACATCTGCAGGGCTGGAGCACTGCCAGTGGCAGGTCTGTTCTTCACGGCACCATTCCTTCGATGCCTGTAGGGATTTCACTGCAGAAGATAATTCTGACCATATCTTACTAAAAGTTGATGCCATTTGATGATAGTTTGATAGCCTGTACTAATTTAATTGAGGGTCTTGCTTAATTTCTGGAATAGCTGGCATTCTCAGTAATAAAGAAACAAAACCCCTGACTGACACTACCATGATTACTGGTAATTTTGCCAGCCTTCAGTTCAGACCCAAGGGTGAAGTGGCACGAGAGTAAAACCACCATTTCCCAGCTCCTGCAAACTGGCTTTTGAAATCACAGCTGTAACACACTGCACATCAGCCAGCTCCTGGGCATAAACACAGGACAGTTTTTAGGACTAACCACCATGCACTCTCCACAGACTCCAAACTAAGTTTAAAATAATATTTGCATCAAAAGAAACTATAGCTGTAATGCAAGCTAATTTTATGCTGGTATGGTTAGAACATTGTACCTGAACTTGCTCATAAAGAATGTATTTTCCTTTAACACCAAATTAGCTTTGGGTGTGACTATTATTTGGTTTTCAGCAGAACTTGCAAACTATTTCTATTTGTTAGTACCTAAATGCAACAAAAAGATGTTTTCCACACCCATGAAGTTTAATTTTAGGAGCCAGAGGCTCCTGAAAACCCCAGGTGAGCCAACAGCTGGCTCTCATCTTCCTCCAACCACAAATGGAAAGGTAGTCCTAAAGTAGGAACAGCCCTAATCCTGCTGCTCCTTCTTTGCATCTCTTTTCCCTTCCTTCCATGCCATGCCAACCAGCCACCTCACATCCAGTTACATTCACTGTCTCCCTCTCGAGGAATTAGTGGCTCTTTCCTTGTTGCTGTGAGACGGCAGCCTTCATCATCAGGCAACTGCCTTCACTGTTGCTAGTCTCAGATCTCTTCAGCATTACCAGTTTTTTCCTTGTTTTTGCTTTCCGGCAGAACTATACAAGAAGAGATCCTACATTTTAAAACTTAAAATTCACTTCCTAAATACTGTTCTCGTTACTCATTTCTCCTGCAAGATCATATTCCAGGCTTTTGCTGCTGCTCCATTTCTACCAGATACAGCAAATCACTAGAGAATACTTGGACTAATATTTTTTGTCATATGAATATGACAAACAAATTTATTTTTTTTAATCAGTTCCCATACTTCATCTTTGCTTGTTTTTTTTTTTTATTAAATTTTGAGTATTTTTCTCAATTTGAACATTTTCTCCACTTCAAATGACGATTTAATGGTTCCATAGGTATTAAAACAAAAATTTTGGCTGAACTGCTAATAACTGAATAGCTCAGTGTGTGTGTATATATATATATATATGCATGTATGTGAATGTCTGCGTATATATATCTTCACAAAAAGGCAACACCCTGAGGCTAAATTATCTTTTCAAGAAGATTCTCCTTTATGATTTTTATCATGGTAGAATCTCCAAACCCCACTAGAGACTGGGGCCCCACTGTATGATATGCTGTACAAACATCTATTACAACTCAGCTCCAGCCCAAGAGGGTTCACAAATCTGCATTTCTCCTATGATGCACATAAATACAATGTGGCTGTTCAGTTCTTCAAAACTAGCCTGGATAACACCCTTGAGAGCACAGACCATCAAGCAATGACTATGCTTCGAGTCTGATTCTACTAGGTAGCACTTTGACTTTAAAAAAAACATGTTGAGGGGCACTGTATTAAAAGATGCATCTCAAAATTACTTTGACAATTTATAAAAGCAAGCGCAACTAAAAAGCAAGTAAGTTTCTAGCTGCTAAAGCAGTCAAAAAGCAGTGGTTTTGCAATGCCGAAGTTTTTTCCATATGGGAAGATGTGGGGTAAATGTTTCAGTCCAACTTCAAACCAAAGAAATAAAACTGGCTTCTCATAATATCAAGAACAATGCCAAATAAAATAACTTGGTGGGTCTTCTCTATTTCGCTCATCCCACAGTACTTCTCAGGGCTGCACAGTCACAATGACACACACACACTCTCTCCTTGTTTTACTGCATTGCCCAGTGTGCAGCTGTTGACTTTTACCCAATGCAATAGATGCTGCACATACAAAACAGAAGCTCAGCCCCAGAGCTTACAATGCATGTGTAACAACACAAACAGATGGATACAGACAATATATAAAAGGAGATAAAGCTGGTCAGAATATTCTCAGCACACTGGCAAGTGACTTTTTTTTCTTATCTATATATACAAAAACCCCAAAAATGTATCTATGGCAAGTTTCTTTTGTTTATAGAAGCATACACAGAGGATGAAGATGCTTGTTTGAACATTAGTGAGCAGCAGCACAAATGGAGTTCGATGAATATTGCACTCCATGTAGGCCTGAAAGTGTTCCTATTTAAATATTTGTTTTCATGAGAAGTGGAGTCATGACTAAAGAGCTCTCTCTCTCTTAATAGGCAGTTTGATTTCATTAGGAATTGCCAAGCAATCATTTCTCTTTTTTCCAAGTGTAAAAAAAAAAAAAAGAATCCCAATGCATCAACAGCATTTATCAACCACATGGGTGTGTGCACTACTAAATATTGCAGTGGTAGTGATAGGAATATTAAAAAAAAAAAAACAAAAAACCCGATTTTAAGAGCATACGCATAAAAAGATTCACCACAATTCTATTGTGACGATTGTTTAGAGTGAAGTTACTGACAGATCCCCTCTGATCTGATTTCAGACTTGTATCAGTAAGCCTACTGAGTAGGTAACCCTTTAAGTACAAATCCTTACGGTAAACTGGGAACCTGGTCTAATACAAACGCAACACAACCGTTCTCAGAACTACCAGTTGAACCCTTGTCCCCATTCTTCCCATTTCTCAACGAGAAGCAGCACCCCCTGTAAAGTTACTAAGTGTTACAATCCAAAATTAAGTTCATGGCATCAAGGATACTAAAACATAAGATGTTGATCATCGAAAAATGCAAATATTAAAATTATTAAATAAATTAGGGGATTGAAGGCACTGGGACTAGAAAGGAAAGGTCTGCCACCTTGCTTTTTCATCTACGTATGTCCTGCTCACTTCTCTTTTTCACTCATCTCACTCTTCCACCATCTCTCCAGAACTCAACAGGAGATCAAAGGACGCTCTACCCATTGTAAATCAAGCCAGAGGGTGCCAGGCTGGAGCACACAGCCAGGGTGCAACTGCAGGGAAAGCAAACACAACTGCACTTACATCAGCAACAGAGGTTAACAGTTTTTAAAGGGTAGAAGTCACACATTCAGTGGTTTCACAGTTACAAAAATGGAGTCTGTGGTTTAGTCGCCAATAACAAGCTTAAAACATATCGAAGTATTAACTATTTTTTTTTAACTCAGATGCCTGTTTTCATTGTTCTTAGAAAGGACTATTTTTTCAAACCCGTTAGTTCTTTTTAAATGCTTAAGTTTATATTCAGCATGATTCAGTCTAATTTCTATTAACATGTCTGCAAGTGTAACAATATCCTCATCCTTTTCAAGCTGTTTGAATGTGGGATTTTTTTCAGGGTTTTCTTTAAAAGTTTAGCTGGCTGTTTTATAATTTGTCACCTTTTGTCTTCTTTCAGCAGTATGTCATTAAGTCTTTAATTTGGTGTTTCCTGTTGTCTGCAGAGGGATATATGCTGTTTTAAATCCAAAGGACTGCAGACATAGATGGTGGGTAAAATCTGTGAACCATAAGTAAATTCTTATAAGGAACATACAAAAAAGATTGTTCTTCAGTCAGACTTAAGCCATTACTTTCTTCAAAAGAAGAAAAGACACAAGTTAAGAAAAAGGCACCGCCAAAGACCTTCTGCCCAAATGTGCATCTCCATGAAGTTTCCTGCTGAGTGCATATGAATGCACTGCGATCTGGGAAAAGGATCCAAATAGGATTTCAAACATCCAAAAATTTTAACTCAAACATTTAGGTATTTCACCATGCTGCTATTCATTCATTCACTGATTTTTTTTGTCTTAGTTTAAAGAGATGCTAAACAAAAGGAGAAGAGCTCTACATGTATTTACATTCCAAAACTAAGCTCCCCTTACCACCCCCCTAGTCTGTCATCCCTTCATAGCTAAACAAACCGTAAAGTCTAGCCCTATGTCCTTGAAGTAAAGTCACAAACACAGTAAGAGAAAAGTTTGGTCTTTCAAGGAAAAAAGACGAAAAGCAGTTTTAATCTATTATAGCTGCCTATGTTGTTTTGACTATGAACAGCATTGCATTCAGCTAATACATGCAGACTAAACTGGCGGATGAGTGGGATCAATTTCTTTACTATTTTGGCTCTACTAAGCTCTGCCCTTTGACAATTTCCCAGTCATTAATAGCCTTTCCTGTCCCACCACTAAGACTGGCTATTATATACAAGTGATACATTTTGCAGAACTATTTTGCAAACAAAACCAGAGGATAAATATTTTACCATGTAGAAAGTAGGCAAGAACAACTGCTGGCGCTCCAGCAGCAGAGGGGTTTCAACAGGGGGGAAGCCTGACAGACTCTGCAGCCTGCACTGCAATATGGCATGCTGCAGGACCCTCCTGGGAGCTGCTGGGTGCTTCAGCCAGGGCAGATCACATGCTGCAAACACCAGAACCCACAGGTTTTCACAATGTCTGACACCAATATTTTTCACACAACACACAACATATGGGCTGGGCTAGGGTTTGTACCTTTCCCAAGGAGCTGAGAATGTGAATGAAAAAGGCACATTCTCCCATTTGCAAACTCCATACTACTTTCCATTTGTGCTGAGCACTTACTGGCGTAAGTTCTCTGCAGCAGAAGATGGAGAAATACCCCATTTGAAACAGGGAAAAGGATGAGAACAGTATAGGAATGTGCTAATGGATTAACAAGTAACTTCCTTCAAAGCAGAGAGGAAGACATTTAACCACTTTCTGAAAACAATTCATAATGAATTATGACATCATCTGTTTGTGAATCATATTTTAAACCTTAGTATAGTACATACAGTTGAAAGCTTTTAAACATGGAGTTACACTCTAAATCAATTTAATCTTGTGACCATGCAAAATGATACATTAGAATACAGTTACCTAACAAGGCCTCTTTGATGAGAGCGGTAAAAAGTACTTTTAAAGCACTCACAAAGTCAAAGCTTTTAAATTTTAGAGGGACCTGTTGAGAATAGTGACAAAGATGACGAATCAAATCTGTTCAGTTTGATTGTTTCTGGTAAGACACTGCTAAGCACCACCTTCTTTTTGAGCACTAAACATGCAACAACACTTTTCTTAGGCTGGTACTGAAATATATTAGACTACTGTTCCTAGCTGTGTTCATGATATGAGTTTTGCTTTGTTACTCAAATTGAGCCTTCAGTGCTGAAGGACTGCAGAACCTGGCTTTCCACCTGCCCAATTTGAAAAAGCTTTGGACTCTTCTGCGCCAAAAATACAGATCTCAAAAGCTGCATAGTTTGAAATCATTTCTCTTAATTCTGCCAGGAAGTATGAGATAGAAATTCATAGTCCATGTTTAAATACCCTGTGACCAGAATATTTAACTGTTCATGCTCATGCCAAGTAAGTTTTTGAGAACCTTCCTTTGTCTCTTCATTACTTCATAAATACAGTTAGGTTTTTTGAAAGCCATATGCTGTCACAAGCTCAAAAGGCAAATTCTCCTAGAAATGGTCAAAATTGCTAGTAGAGGCTTGTCTGTGTGGGGAAGGCATTGTCAAAATGTGGAAGTACTACAGCTATTCCATCCAAATTCTCACACAGACACTTAGTAAAAGTTTTTCTGTGGTTTAGCTTAATCCACTTTCAAAGTGGACTAAAAAAGGCACTCAACATCCACTCAAGAGAGCTACTGTAGAAGAGCTATTCCTTGACAGATATTTTGGGTTATTTCTCCATGTAGACAAGCCTTAAATGATACCTTTCTTGGCACCCCTCCTAATGGTACATCACCCAACACAATGCTTTCAGTCTTTTGGAAACAACTTTGTGGGTAGATCAAAGTATTCTGCATTCCAAGTCCTCTAAACTCTTCTATACTCATCTATAGAAGGCCTGCATTTGTAGAGAAAACATTAAGTCTGATGATTCCTCTGTCCTATTCTGAAGGTTTTCACTATTATCTTTCCTTCATACACAGAAATTTTCCATCTAAATTAAAAAGAAAGTTCATGAGGTTTTTTGTGTATTTCTTGGGAACAACAAGCACAAAGGTTCTTGCTTTTTTGATCTAGGAAATGCTGTGTTTAGAACTCCAGAAACATAAATTTTAGGTCTTGACTGAAATTGTTCTTTTTCCTGACCTCTGTAAGAGGAAATTGCTGATTCTGATATAGTAGTTATGTTGCAAATCCAAAACGTAAACTGTGAATTAAATCTGTTCTATGATGACAAAAAACATGCAACTGCACAGATACATCCATTAGGAGAGAGGCATCCCAATAATTTTAAGATAGAAAACAGCAAACTCTATAGAAACCCAGGGGAAAGCTAAACAAAACATAATTTCACACTTAGCAAATGAAGAACTAGAGAACAGGTAAGCAAGATGTTCCTTCCTTTTCCAAAGCAGAAGAAATTCTGCCAGGCAGCCAACTCCAGCCAAAGTAACAGAATATATTGCTAAATAACCCTATTTGTCATGTAACAACACCATGTCTTATCCCTATCCACCAGCATTACCAACATTACAAGAAAAATGAGTTTATTTCACTGAAATTTTAACATGGAATTGCAATGCTTACCTGTGTTTCAGATATATAATTGAATACATTACTACGGACATTTGAAAAAAGCGACACAATCAGTGTTTCTTTCCCTTTCTCCATAAACAAATTCAAAATACACTAGGACATAATTATTATTTTGGCACATGCTAACCTAAGCTTGAACACACAAGAAGCAGGTCTGCTGGAAATCAATTACTCAGTCTTGGAGATGGTACGGCCAAAAAACTTAAATCCATTTACTGGAAAAATCTTCCAAACGCGGCAACAAATGGGACACTGCAGAAAACAAAACTGTTCTGGACATCATCATAAGGCTCTTCATGACCTGGTGAGAGAAGATGCTCAAAGGTATGACGCGGGGAGTCTTGAATAAAAATACATGGAATCATACCCAATGACAAAGTGATGATTTTTCTGGTCTGCTCCAGTCTGTGTGAATCCCATCTGCTGTTTTTTCATTCTCTTCACCTTCATCTACTCATCTACATTTTGTGAGAAATAAACACATTTCACATCTAGCTGGTTTACAGTCCAGCTTCAGTCTCTTGCTTCCTTCATTCCACCCTCAACTCTTAAAAGGTTCTAAGTTTTTATAATGATTGCTTTCTAAATGATACAACCTGGCTGCTAACGTGCAGGGGAATGCCATAGCAGTCCTAACTCTCAGACCTGATCATTGAAGCTTTCTTGTCTGAATGAGATATGTCAAGCATCCATTCAATTAAACCACTGCATCTGGCCTATAGGATTTACATGAATGTGCAGATGCAAAAAAACCCACGAAGTACAATGCAGGAATGGAAACCCGAGCTAACCAGCTGGCATGTGCTCTGTGAATGAACACACCCGTATCAGGCTTCCTCTTCTTCTAATCTAAAAAACCATTCCAAGACCCCACTGTGGCTCCTGGGTACAGTCTGACTTGAACCTTACTCCTCTGCTGTCTGTATGTATTGACCGTGCATCAAACCAGCTGCCAGAATCTGTCTCACCAATTGAAACTTTCTCTAAAAGCAAATCCACAGCCATTAGCAGTGAAGTTCCTCTGTATGTTAACCAGATAACTCCACTCCAATTACCATCGTCTGCTCCTGAAATTCCAATAAGGATGTAGCAGCAAGCACTCAGAAGTGGGGAAAATGTGAGGTAAGGCTGCTTTGGCAGTCCACATTTTGCCCTCTTAATTGCCATTGAGATATCAAAATAATTACACACATCAAATCCTATTTCTTGTAAAGATGCCTCCTTGATTCTGTGCAAGTTGTCAGCCTCTGGAAAATCCGTTCTCCATCTCTATGAGTAGACCAGACAGAATGAAGAAAGCATAACCATGCAATTTGCCCAACACTCTGTGGCTCTTCAACAGAGATCTACTTTTCTACCACCCAGTCAGAAAGCCAGAAGCTCTCAATTTTAGTTTGATTTTTGCTATACTGAAACCCACAATTTCCAAAGGCAGCTGAATTCACTGGGAGTAATGTATAGTGCAAAAGTATGTCAGAAACCCCCGTTCTGCAGCTTTATTCTTGGCTTCAAAAGTGTTTAGGCATCTTCAGAAGAAGGACACCAGAGAGCATTCACAGCAGAATAGCCTTGGCTAGGTAGAATTCCTTCCTCAGTAACAAGTGATTATGAAAGCACAGATTATTAACATCAGTCAGCAGACATGACACCTGATCTCATGCTTTTCTGATTACCTGCCCCAGGACACCTTTGTCTGGGCCAAAGGGTATTTAGAGAGAGGAAAGCAGCTGCAGCCACAGCCACCACTATTTTATCTGCGTCCTGTCTGGAGTTTAAATTGTGTGTGTCATACTGACGCAAGACACTAAGATGGTTCAAGTGTTGTGCTAATAATGATTAGTGATTTTGGCAGGAATCCAGGAACACACTGTACAAAGGAAAAGCTAGACAGACTATGACAATTTTCAACGGCTTATAACTTGCTCAAGTCTCCAAAACTTCTCAAGGAGCTAGCTAAACGCTCCCTCCAATTTTTCACCTTTCCTTTGCAGGAAAGGAAGTAAATAAAAGTTGCTGGAAGTAAGTAAGAGCTTTTCAAACCAGGAAACATTAATGCTGAAATATTGCAACAGTACAGTTAGTTTGCACGTCCCCTGAAAAAATTCAGACACCAACTTCATGGTAAAACAACAGCAAAAATCCCTTGTAATAGTCAGTCATCAGCCTGCAAAACCCTTATAAGTCTTCATCTTGTAAAGTTCATGAGACATTTGTAGGAATGCCAGAAGTTGTTTAAACATGAAGGACTTCTAATGTGAACTTGTTTTACTAGTAATAAATCTATCTATCAAGATAACAACTTAGGAAAACTAACTGTACAGAACTCCTCATAACTCTGAAACATCATGTACGCTACTAGATAGAAACAGGGCTCAACCAAGTCTTCAGGAGACTATCATCTCACTTTATACAACAGAGCTCTGAATTACATAAACTTTTGTTATTTGCTTCATATACTTTCGCAAGGCATTTTAATTCAGAGGGAAACAGAAAAAATCCATTCAGTTACAGAAGCAATCATCTTAATGTCAGGAAATGCATTACTGCATGACAGTATGGAACTGCTGGCCAATCCAGCAGGAAGCCAAGATTTTAAAAAAATGTTTTCTCTACATAAGCCCTAAACTGACCTAGTTAGACCTTAACCTGGTCTACTGGAAGGTATTCCTACCCATGGCATGGGGGTTGGAACTGGATGATCTTTAAGGTCCCTTCCAACCCAAATCGTTCTGATTCTATGAGTAAACAGAGAAGGAATCCTTCTGTAAACTTTTAAAGGTCTTGCCTCACAACTATCATCCCAGAGTTGTGTCTAGTCCAAGCTGTAACAAATTCACAAACACTGGGAGTTAAGTGTTCCCAGAAAAGAAACTTGTTTAGAAGTTTCAAATCCAGGTACTTTAATGTCTGGTGATTGAGCTTAAGCAGTTTTGGAACTCTGTTCTCCAGAGGAAACTGTGACAAAGACAAAAGTTGTTCTATACTGTGAAGAAATGGGCTGTGATAAAGGAAGCATCAAGACAATTCAAGCTTTGGACTGATTTCCAACAGAGTCCAACAGACTGATCTATCGGTCTTCAACAGCTCTCCAAATTTAAAATGCAAAATCCCGGGACAGAGATTGTATATGGCACAAAGCAAAAACCACAGCACTTAAGATTAATCACAAATACTTCAAAATCTGTGTTAAGCATTTAGCTGCCGATAAGACAAAAATTTCCTCTTATGTTTCTACTTTGGCAGGACTTTAAGCACATGCAATACTCTTAACACCTGTCATATATAACTCAGTTCTTAAAGTGGGCTCTGTTATGCACAGCAGCAGGTAAATTAGTTTTTTCTTTTTCCTTTTTTCCCCAAGAAGACCATGACTCACTCTCCCCAAATGAAGCAAAATGAAACATAGACTAGGAGCCTTAAGTATTTTCACATCCTTCCCCTATTAATTTTCCTATTCAGAAACAAACAATGAAAGAGCAAGGGCCTATTCTGTGGAAAAATGGATAGTAAACAATCAGTTGGGAAAAGCCTACAGTACCAAAGTTCTCCTCTGGAAGATAAATAGACCGTAATATGACCAAATTAATAAGGTCCCTGAATTTTCAGTCACCTAAGCAGAGTAAGCTTTAACTGGTGCTTTTATAACTAATCTACTTCCCAACATCCTGTATTGTATATCAACTCTCTGTATTCATCTTAAATCAAACAATTTTAGTTAAAAAAAACCAAAACAGAACAACTTATAAAACATATCGTGCCTTGAAAATGTGACTCCAGCACAATAGATCTGTCTTCGCGCTCTGAATTATTCACAGACAATATCCTGTTCATCCTAATACAATTTTATTCTTACAAAAAGCAAACAATACAAGTGGTTTGGGGGGTGGAGGAGGTGGGAGTTGGGGGGGAGCTGCATCGCATCTTGTCCCAACCAGTCCAAAGCTATTCTACATGGGGAGATTCCTCTGGATATTACTTAAGACTTCCTTAATGAAATTCAGGTGTAATCCCTCAGGCTCTACTGCAAAGAGTATCTTTAGCTCAGCTACAGAAAATGGTATTTGCCAAAAGGGGATTAATTATGTTTAGATGTGTCTACTATGAATACCAACAAGTCTAGAGCCACTATTTAAAATACATTTCAGAATTCACTCAACTTAAAATTGAGTAAGGATCAAAATATTAACAGTTTATAAAACACCAGGAAATACTACTTAAGATCAGAAAGACTTCATTTTCATTAGTTTTCATTTTATTAAGCTCAGTCACCAACATTAATATCACAGAAGTTTTCTAAAGTGGCCTATAGTAAATGCCAAGCATAAACCTCTATGATTAACTCACAGAAACAGCTTCTAAACTTAAATGGAAAAATGCTTTTATGGACCAGAGAAAATACTTATGGGGAGAAAAATGTTCAATTATACTCCTAGACTGCCACAATGCAAAGCATGGTGTGATCCACAGAGGTTGTCCAAAAGCACACAATGGAGGCCAATAAACATTTGTCCGTTACTTTGCTCTCTTCCTCATGCTTTTCCTGAAGAGAAAGTTTTATCCACTGTTACTATTTTAGTAAGGTTTTATGTTTCTTCCATAGTTTTCATGCAGTACAGATGAGGTTCAAAGCAGAGATGCAGTCAAACCCTACATCTCCTTTGGGCAAATCTATTTTTCAGCAAACTTCAGACTTCTGACTGAAATTTTATTTATCTTTTTTAACACTTTCTGCCCATCAATCCATCATCTCTTACCTGGGACCACGATGTACTCAGTACTCAGGGCACTCCAGCAGTCCACAGGGTCTGAGACTGCTATTTGCTACCAGACAGAGTATGTGTTCAAAAATGTAAAAATATTGACTAAAGAAAAACATAGAGTTCTGAATGCAAAACTGTGAATGGAAATCATCCTAAATAGCAGCCCCTCACTCCCTTTGTTTCAGGAAGAAGTTACATCTCTGCTACACATTTTAGACAAATATCCTCAACCAGCTGTTATTTCACTTTCAGGTTTCCCAGATCCTGAGATGTTGCACTTTAGAAGCGTTAACAGTCATTCTTCAGAGAGAAAGTTACCAAGACACTGACAAAAAGTGCCAGTGAGACATCTATAGAATCAGTTAATCCATGAGTTTTTGCATGGAAACTCAGTGCCAAGAAAAAGGGTACATCATCTTGGAATACCAGCAATGTAGAGCTTTTCAAATGTTGCTAAGTCAAAGGGGTGTTTTCTTACGCAGACACTGTAAAAGATAACGTGTCTATGCCTAATAATCAGTGATACACTGCCTGAGATCCTAACATTGACTGTAATCCCATGCTATATACCTATCTGTATCCAGATTCTAAAAGGCTTAAAATAACAGGGGAAAAAACAGAAGAATCAGTGCTGACAGGCCTTGATCATCTTAACAAAAACTATCCATTCTTAAACTTTTTATTATTACTTTACTGACAAAATGAAACAATGTCTTCACTTCCTTCATCACCTTAGGATGTATATTACTCTTTTCTAAATGCTTCAGATTTGATGCTCTTACCTGATCATCTGATGCACCCCATGCATGGGGTGATAGTGGGGAGGGTTCTTTTAAACTAAAAGCAGAAAAAGCCTAAAATTAATAGAGCAGATCACATACTTGTCCTGACATACAAAATGTAATTTAATACTGAATGTAATTTAAACAAGCTTTGGACACAAATCCTTCAGGTGAAGTTAAGCAGCAAGCTACACACTGCATCTACATTTATATTTGTTTATAATTATATTACAAGTCCATATTTTTAGTATTTTCTATTACACAGGCTACTGATATACATAAGTCTGACTGAAGTGATAATTGTTAAGATGGAGAAAAGCCTCTGTATTCCTGGCTTACCTAATTTTTCAGCTTTTTGCTTTTTCCTCATAAACTTTCCTTTGTTACAGACCTTTGAGAAACACACAACCTGCGCTAATAATGCCTTTGTGTTTGATAGAGGGGCTGATAAAATTGAATTTTATTTTAAAAACAAGCATAATAATACAATTCAGGTTCCTTCACTTAACGAGCAGGATGATGCATTCCGAGGCACACTGTGATACAAACCCACACATAAGCAAACAGATGAGAAGTCAGCAGGAAAATGAGAAAAATACAGTAGTAGCTATCACTTATGGAGTTCTTTTGCCTCTCACTTATATATATGAAAAAACAAACCACATTCTGTTAACAGCAGTATTTTTCCCAGCTCCTGTGTTAATTTTATAGCCTAACTGTCAAGTTCTAAGAGGAGAGGCTTAATATAGATCAAAAAGTAAGACCCTGCTCACTGTTTACTCAAACTGGGAAAGCAACTGCGAGGGTGAGCAAAAGGGTAAGACTGTTCTGCTTCAGCACCGTAACTACAGAGGGAGGCACCTGTAATGACTGATGAGGTGACCAGGGGAAGAAAATAACCCCATCCCTGTTCTCCTCTAACGGAAGGTCCAGAAATAGTTAACCTAATTCATGCATGCTTAAATGTCAAATTCTTCAGGCTAACGTAACACAAAAGATATATGTTATTCTAACCACCAAATCTTTTTAGAACTTATAAACTGGTAATAAATCAAATTTTCAAGGGACTACTAGAACATACCACTTTTCATTTTTAAGTATGCAAAGAGGAAGCTTGTGTCACCCTATTCTTGTATCAAATGCCCCTCAAGTTTGTATTTATTCTTACTCTGACAACTACAGTAGGTCCCAGCTTGCTGTAAATAAGAAATTCCCAAACATTTTAGCAAAAATGAACAGAGGTGTTTCCAAACGGGAAGCAACAGACACCAAGTAATCAACCCAGTCCAAGCAGTACAGCCAGTAAAAGTAATTACACTATAATGTAATATGTTAAATCCAAAATCAGCTACTTTTCACCGGATGACCTTAAAACTGCTAAAAGTAACCTGCAAAGGAAGAAAGAATGTACACAGAGCATTATACAAGGACTAAAAGAGTAAAAACATTAGTCCCTTACTATTATTACTCTTTATTTACTTAAAGAAGTAATGTACTTACTCTGCCACTATTTATACTGCAAGACTGGGAAATTTTTATAGACTGTTTGCATCCTTTATCCAGTTTATTTTAATTACAGTATTTAAGTTTTCATTTTTGTTTTTGCTGAAAAAACTTCCTCATGTTTGCCAGGAGAAAGCTTGGATTTTCACAAGGTGTTTCTGATGCAGGCTTGTAGAGCAATAAACAAAGAGTACTTGGGACGAATTCCTGTAGCATGCCACAGTTTATTAAAACTGTGAAGAAATCAACAGAAACAAGAGACTTTTGAAAAACACAGGCAAACCCAAAAAATGAGAAGGAGAGATGAAACTCAGCAGCTGACCTGCCCTCCCCTCACTGAAATGGGGCATCAAGGGAAAGCACTGTCCTCTTTCTGTCATGGAGATTGTCACTCTGTCTTCTTTCCTACTCCCTAGGACCCGGTACATCATGGGCTGTGTCTGGAAACACATGTAGTGAGTAATGAAAGGTTAATGAAAAAAATCCTCCTCTTACTAAGTTTCAAAGCATCTTCTTTTTGCCAAGGTCAATAAGAGCAACACTCCAAGGCTTTTTAAAGAGAGTCTATCCTGTTTTTTTTTTATGTTTTTAACTAGAAGGCCAGGCCAAATATTTTTGATGGGAGAATAAAGGCAGGAAAGCAAGCTGGAACAAGCTACTTTTTAGGGGATGACTGATGGGACAGGGGAGGGGGAGAAGAAAAGTTTCAAACCATCCTTAAACAAACTTGTCAATAGGTTATTTTTGTGCAAGTTATTTAAGAAAAAAACCCAAACAAACAAACAATCAACTCAACGTGTTCTCGTTACACTTACAAGGTCAGTCTCACACACACAGCAAGGCTTTTGATACAGGTCTGACCATTGGCATCTCATGCTGCAGCCATCTCCTTGTCAAGGGCACCTGTGGAATTGGCTCTTCTTCACCCAGCTGCTTATTGTCACAACATGTGCAGAAGTTTAATTGTCTCTGAGCTACTGACATCAGGATCTCATCATGAGCCAGCCAAACAACTTCAAAAGTCCAGTTTTAAATAAAAGCTCAACCAATCACAGGTAAAAGGGATGCATATTCACAACTGACTGTACCCCATGGCAACAGCTGCCTGTACACAGACTGCGCAAACCTCTCGTCAATACATTTTGTCTTACTTGGATAACTACAGCATTGCACTGTCTTCACTTGCCCATCTTGACATGACACAGTCTTCTCATGCAAACATCCTGACGCCAAAATCCTACTCCCAGACCAAACAAAGGCATTAAATCTAAGATCTGTTATTTCCATTTTTCTACAGTTTTGCCCGTTCTCATCAGTTTGAAGGCACAACTCTTGGCAGTAAAGATACAGCTTGTCATCTAGCATACCTTTCACAAAAATAAAACAAAAAATGGTGGGGCACAGGGGCTGTATGTTCTTCCAGTAGTTTTTCCTGCAAGGGTGACTGAAAATGGTGGAGAAGAGTGGTAGTCCTCTCTGTGAACTCCAGACATGATCCCAGAATACAGCTGCTGGGTATTTCTGTGGAAGAGCTAAAAAATCTAAATGTCTTTGGGGTTCTACTTCTTTAAAAGCTGCTGTTTATCTGCATATCCAGAAGGGCTTGCTCCCACTGTGCCATGTCTGGGGCAGGGCAGAGCTGTAACGCACAGTACCCCAGCCAAGCTGTTACATGTTTGGTTCTGCATACGTAAAAAGAAGCAAAACACACTAAGACAATCCAACACAAAAAAAACCACAAAATCCTCTAAACTAGTGTCATGGTTCAAGCCATAGTGAAACAATCAACTGCAACAGATCTTTCAGTACTATTCGGGAACTTGTATTTTAACAACACCCAGAAACAATGCATATGCTGTGAAAACATCTTTAGATAGACTGAAATTTCTCTTTCAGAGCAGCATGGCCCAGAAATACAGTTAATTGACTGTGTTTTGCAGACCCCTGACAGAGTTTCTCAAAGTACTGCAAATGTGTCATATGGTCAATAATTCTCCTTAAGTGTGATCTCTACAAAAGAGCTTCAGGAGTAAATATACTCTCCTCCTTGGAATCTATAAATTCTAACATTTCATGTAAGAGCTATTCAGCAAGAACAGCTGTACGGACTTTTAAACTGAAACGCTCCGTTCTCAGAAGGACTGAGTCTTGAACATGGACTGTTCTAGTTCAATTTGTCCCGGAATTTATTTAAATCAGTATGTT
>JAOEHY010038584.1:0-19126 GCA_025447955.1 Psilopsiagon aurifrons
TAAAAAGGACATGGAACTGTTGGAACAAGTCCAGAGGAGGGCCATGAGGATGATCATGGGACTGGAGCACCTCTCATATGAAGACAGGCTGAGAAAGTTGGGGCTGTGTGTTTGGGTTGCACATACTCCTCTGTGCAAGCAGTATCTGTCATATTACAGCAATTTCAGTAAATAAATAAAAAGAAAAAATCAGAAAACCCCATGTTTCAATCTGCAATTGTCTTTACAGTTTCTATATCCTGATCAATTCCATCACTGAAGGGTCTCTACAGCCATCTGCCCCACTCATGGCTGCCCGGTTTTCCTGAAATAGTTCTGTTATCCACAATCCTGAAAGGCTGATAATGCAACTAAAGTTAGTTACTGCCTGGGAGCACTCCATCGTCTCAGAGAAAAGAAAGAACTCATCTCCATTGATGCTGAACTCCCACATCTGGGCTATGAAACCACTGGTCTGAGATTGACTCTTACGTATTATAAAATTATTTCAGCCCTTCCTTTTCCAGTTCACTATATGACACCAGGCAGAAGGGCTGTCAAGCTGGGTAACCTCTGCTATATTATGTCTAAGTTCAGGCTATTACTATGTAAGTGACTTATGCAATAGAGGTGGGAGTCTTTAATGGTAACATTGATCACAAGAGCCAAGCCCAACAAAAAGAGGCTTACCAGATTCAGAAAGAGCAAAACTTCAGGAAATTAGGATTGATGCCTTTGGAAAGATTGTAGCTACCAGCTGCTGCAAACACACATGCATTGTGTTCCCTGAGTAAAGCCATCCTATAACAAGGTGTGAGCAGCAGAACTAGCATCACCTGCTCTCCTGGAGATTTGTGCCCCATGCCCTGATGCACACACCCACCCCTCCACTGCAGCCACCTCATGGCCTTTCTCCACCATGCTCCAGCTCTTTCCTTCCCCCCAGATAACACCCTCTGCTCCCACCCAGCCCATGACTAGTTTGTCTAGGCCAGATGTACCACATCTTTAGGCTTGCTCACAATTACATCAGTGCTAACCAGTCAGCTTGTCATTGCCCATCACCATATGTAAGGACTGGGCTTCTGTTTGACTTCTCTGTGGGGCAGTGCTTTGGGTTTCCCATCCATACACAACAGCAGCGATCAGTTTTCCTCACGCTACTACAACTCCGGACTCTTTGAAAACGCAGCCCTTTGGAATATGCAGCTGGAGCAGGCTAAAGGGGTTAAAGTCAGTTTATAGTATCATATGCTGACCTGCCTTAGTCAAATAAAATAAACCCAAATATCTACAGAGTAGCAGTACACTTCCCAGATAGCATTATGTCCTCAGATACACCTAATAAGATCAGTTTTTCAATAACCTTTCTTCAGAAGAGCAATGTTCTAGATGATATTTTTTTACTCAGAAAACATGCACCAGTACCAGGACTTTAAGTTAAAATAGTGTATCTGGAAGTACAAAAGTTCGGTTTAAAATAGAGTCACAGAATCATAGAATAGTTAGGGTTGGAAAAGACCTTAAGATCATCTAATTCCAGCCCCCCTGCCATGGGCAGGGACACCTCCCACTAAACCATGCCACCCAAGGCTCTGTCTAACCCGGCCTTGAACACAGCCAGCGACGGAGCATTCACAACTTCCCTGGGCAACCCATTCCAGTCTCTTACCACCCTTACAGTAAAGATTTTCTTCCTCATATTCAATCTAAACTTCCCCTGTTTAAGTTTGAACCCACTATCCCTTGTGCTATCACTCAGGAAGAAATGAAAGATAGAACAAGTATTGTATTTTTTTAGGAGCTGTCTGCTGAGAAGGATGTGTCACTTTGTGGTCATTTATAGCAGTATTTATAAACAGAAATATGCAAGTCTAGCAACTATATATGTAGGGAGACTCTTTAAGGGAAGCTGGTATCGTTCTGTGGTTTCACTGTGCTGATGATTCATTTATACAGCTCAAGATACTGGAGCATAGCTGTGAAATTCCTAACCTGAAGACCAGGCTATTCCCCCTATGTGTCACTCATTGCTCATCTCACTAGATTGCTCTTTCCCGCACCAGGGCTACATGCAGCTTCCTTGCCGCATTCGGGTGTGTTTTTGCTCCCTTAGGACATCCCAATAAAATAACCAAAATCTTAAGTAGTATTTAGCATTCTGGCAGTTCCTTGCAACAGAGGCTTTCAAAAAGCCTCTACAAGCAAGGTTTATCTGTTCATTATCCCTAGTCCATGGAAAGGGAAATGGAAATTCAGGCCTCATGGAGTGGGGATAAGACCATTTCTATAAGTGACAGTTAAGATGCCAGCTTTTTCTAGCAACTCCCAGGTTCTGCTGTCTGTCCTGGAGAAACTCAGCAAAGTGGCTTTGCAGCTGATAATGTTTAGCACCTAGGAACAGCACTCACATGGACTTTGCTGTTTATTCTATTACTCTGTTTGGCTGAGCCAGCTTCACACGATTAAAAATAGGAGAAAATTTCTCTGTTTCATATCAGAATAAGGTGGTGAGACATTAAGAAATATTGAATGTTGAAAGCTAACTGGCAAGCAGATGCAAAGTAAACCACAGCTATTGCACCAACACATGTTCTTGGGCTTACTGATATAGGCAAACCAGGTTTTAATAATTTATAATGGCCTTGTGCACAGTTCCCACATGGTCTCTCGGGGAGCATAGAAATGGAGAGGGAAGAAAAGAAGCTATCCAACTCTGACAATCATCAAATACATGGGACAGAAAGAGAAAGACTAAACAGAGGAATTAGCCCGATGCAGTACAGATGTCAAGAATACAGTAATTTGCATGCTTATCCAGAGAAATAATGCTGTCATATAGCAGTTGGACTTGGAGAAAGAGGAGAAGATGGGCCAAGAGTTATACACTTTGTCAGGGAGTGCTCATCTGGCCAGAGTATGAACAGCTTGATTACAGATTGCCTCCCTGCTATAGGCTCCTGGGATTTCCACAGACCCTTTCAATGCACAAGAAACCAGGCAGGCTGTGAAGAGCATTTACACTGTCAAGAGCTGGAAGGGGCAGGGAGGAGGAGACCCTCACTGTGGAAGTCAACAGGCTGCAAGGGACAAAGTAACGGCTAAAAGGCCCAGATCCAGCAGCAATGAGGCCAGAAGTACTTCAAGCAACAAAAAGTGCCTCACTTGCCCTCACCGCAAATGGCATTTGGGTTGACCAATGGTACTCTCCCTTTATCGGTCATCCATAATGTAAATATCACACCCATGTTTGCATTACCTGCCTGGGACACTGGAGGGGCTTTATCTTACCCACTAATGCTGCACACAGCCAGCCAGAAACAGATTAAATTGTGTGTGTGCAGACATGCAGCCATAGACTGATGAAATAAAAAAACTGTTTCTAAAATGTGTGATTTGCTGGCTTTTTATTTAGGAGAGAAAATCGTCCTTGGACACAGTGTACATGATATGATGCAATGTTCACAAGCGGTGAAAGAGGACTGCTGCAAAGCTAAGTTTGTTGATAGCTGTAGAGGTAAAATGATATCTCTGTCCCTATACACTGAACTAGAGAGGGTAATCTAAATAGGTAAATAGTAACAATCTTACTGTCACTGCATCCTGATGCCTCCCTAAAATTGCAATAAAAATGAAAAAACGATGACTTACTGCCCTTCTTTCTCCCATGGATAAAATTATGGATGGAAATGCTGAATTTTCTTCAGGGTGTGCAAGCAGTGGCTTCACCAGTGTAAAGTCTCAGACGCTGATACCACTACATCCTGCATGTACTTCTCTGCAGATCTGCAGATGACATGGCAAAGTAGGGGGACCACAACTTGCAGCTCAGCTTGAGCACTTCCCCAGGCTACCAGCCATCCCTACTGATTGTATGGAGTAAGCCTGCAGCACATGTTCTACCATGACTCAGTTCAGGGCTTCAGGCAAAGCTGCAGCATGGCCGTGGTCACTCACTGTGTCAGGGCTGATAGGAAGCTAAGGATGCCAGGGAGAACAGTGAGCAGACATTTCCCACAGCTATGGCATGTTCTCAGACTGCAGTCAGTGAGTCAGTTCTGGCACTAGGGACATGCTAGAAAAAAGTGAACCTGAGATTGCTGAGTAGCTTTTCTCCACTTTCAAAATTGCAGTGTTTGCTTGCAATCATGATCAGCCTTCTTATACATGAAGTAACATAATGTGCTCTGCGGTTTTGCATGTGAAAAGTGTAGTGGGAATTAAAAAAGCAGCAGTGATTACAAAAAGCCCATGATAACAATAGGCAGGGGAGGAACTGTGTGCAGTTGAGGAGCATGAAGTAGTATATTGTTACATGAGCCAAAACAACAGGGACAACATAAGATACCTAAATCAGTTATGGTGCTTGGCTTAAGCAGCCAACCCATCAAACAGGCATTCCAGAAGCAAAGTGCAAAACAGATGATGAAGATTTTTGCTCACAATTGCTTTTTTGTTAGCTGAACTTAAAATTAATTGGCAATAAGTGACTTCATAGCTATGAAAAACAGCGACAAATATATGTCCTGTGATTAGGGGAAAACTGAACTGGTATGGATCAAACATTACTGCAGGTGTACTGTAATATTAACCATTCATTTTTTATTACATGTTCCTGAAGGAAGTTTTTGTCTCACCAAGAAGATGAAGTCATTTGTTTAATGCAGGCAGTAAATCTCCTCTTTTATCTTGGTTTTACTGTTCTTCTGACACACAAGTATATTTCACGCACTTGTTTTAAGAAACAGGAGTATGAAATACACTTAGAAGATACCATTACCCATGGTATTTTTCCTACCATTACCTCAGTGTGTAATTCATTATCATAATGAATGGGCAGAGGGGGGACTGAGGTGAAGGACACAGTGCAAAACAAGTGAAAGTGCATATGGCATAGAAACCAAACTTGCAGTTGTACTTGGCATTCTTCCTTAGTAGTTGTCCTGTGTTTAGTGACACAATGGTAAGCAATTCCAACTGGCATAAAGAGTTGCTAGAGATAAAAAAGACAAGATAGACTTGTTCTGGATTGGTGATGTAATGGAAGGGGGGGTTACAAATAAATGAATAACAAATGAAGAGATGCAACAGATACTGCTTCTCAGTGATGGTGAGGGTAATCAGTGTATTTGCAAACAGGAATTAGGAGAAATCAAGTCAGTTCAGGAGAAAAAGAGCCAATCCCATCATCACCGTTGTCCTGTTAAAGAAGAAATGCAAGAGGAGCATAAAGCAATGCTGTAAGATCACAGTCACTTGCAATAAAGATGAGGTAGGTTTAGTTTTTCTTTTTATCTTCTATTTATCTGTTCAATTGGTGCACATACACTCTGAAGAACTGAAGAAAGTATGATTTTCTACCATTCATTCAGGTTAATAAACACATAAGAACCAGTTAACATCAGCTGAGCTTGGAGGGTTCTGCTGTATTCATAATGGCTGACCACCTAATGGGAGTACAAATACATTTGGAGTAGCAAAACTTAATCTTAGGAGTGTTTCAGCTTTCAAGTGCACTGAGTAAAGCCTTTCTCCAATGCATGATGTTCTGTATAACCTGAAAAGGGAACACATAATTTCAGTAAGTGTTTTTTAAAGACTTTGGGAGGATTTTCTACATGATGGGAAGTGAAGGCAATATCTAATTTTTTTTTCTTAAATCATTGTTATCATTTCTATCTTGAAAGAAAATAAGGGATTTGAACAACAGTATTGCCTTACTATGCAAATTTTGCTTAATCACAAGCTGGAAGAGCATTAAGTAGAGAGAAACCAAGATGAAGGTTTACCATTTGCTGGAAAATTTGGGAAAATTTAATGGAAGATTGCAAGAAAGTAGTGGGGTTTTTTTCTCCTTCAAAATATCCCAGGATTAAGAGGTTTCTTCCCAACAACTGAGATCCCTGCTGGTCTTTCTGGCTGTTGCTTCCAGAATCTGTTATCTCAGGGGCATTTATTTTAGTGGGGACCCAGCAGAGGCCTGCTGGGATGAAAGCAGCTCATCAAACCTGATCTTCTTATAAGGGCAGCCCATGGAACTTGATCTTCTCTTGAGTGCTGAGCCATTCCCTTTTTCTTCACAGAAAGCTGAAAGATCTCAAGACCTTTACAAGTTACTATTTTGATTAATGTACAAGTTCTTGTGAATAGGCTTCCCGGGGAGAGTGTTTTGGGCAGGATGTATGAATAATTGATACTGCTCTTGGCTTGATACCATAGTTACGGGAACAAAAGAAAAAATGGGGAACTGGATTTAACCATTTAACACCATAATGATATGGCAGCATTGTCTGGAACCTTTAACCATCACTGACTGCCTTGAATTTGCAACTGGCCAATCTCTGCACGTGGACATCAAGGACATGGCACTCAGCAGTAGGGTATCTTGCTGCTCTTCAGTGGTTCAGAGCTGCTGCCCATTTTATGATGTGTTTATGAAACTGGCCTGAGATGAGAGGGTTGTAGTTACATGTGCCATGCAAAAGTCACAGGATCTTTAGCTGGGTTTTAAATATCCAAGAATAATCTTGGAGATAAGTAAGAAAGCACATACTCCTAAAAATTACCATATTTCAGTGGTAATTTTTAGACTCATTAGAAACTCTCTTTAGATATGTCAACTGAGACAAAAAGAAAGAGAAAAGAGACATGTATGTATCCATACATGGAGAAATACAGAGGCTCCCCCCTGCTGGGAGGAAAGAGTTGTATTCCAATTGCAAAAGTCCCCAAAAGAAGGGTGGAAATGAAAGCCCTGCAGGGTTTCCATTTCTGCTTTGCTCTCTGTTATTTCATTGCCCCAGGCAAAATAGAATAGACGCAGGATGCTGGCTGTGCTCAACAGGGGACACGAGGGTAATCTGGCCAAAACTGGTGAGTGCAAGCTGGAAAATGTTTGTGGAAACTCAAAACTATTTTACAGCAAGACACCAGCCAGAAAATATTATTAATAACACAGCTAATAGTGTTTTAGTGAAGCTTACATGCATAGTGAGAACCCAATAACTACATTAAAAAGTATTTACTTTATATGGTTCTACAACATTAAAACATTCAGTAGCAGCAGTGGTTTGTCATTTTAAGTCAAAATCCATTAATGACTTCACTGGCAATACCATGTTTATCAGAGGCTGACAGCCTCTTACAGGGACCCTGCAGCTAGGCGTTCACAGAGCCATCAGAACTAGAATGCCACCCTCCAGTCCTTGCTCAGACCACTTGTCTCTTCATTTTAGATAAATTTACTTCTTCACTTTCCAGAATCACATCTGTAATAGAAGAGAATGATTTTTCTATTATATCCTCAAATCATCAAATTATTCTTATTTCTGCAGGCTTGGTGGAACAGAGTCTGAAAATTTCTGGCACTGTGGTCTGCTTAAAGGGAGATATGCAGTGTTTGCTTAATAATGTAAACAGCCACCGGTTTTAATACTCCTCTTATATGAGTGCTTCAAACCCTTGTAATGTTGTAATGAAGAAAACTGCCTGGCAGAACTGCTCCTTGAGGCTGTGCTTTCTGAGAAGATGAAGAAACAGCACCTTGAGGAAAGGATTCTATGAATGTGCCATGTTTGATGTTTTTGTAAGAGGGGTTTTCATCAGAAGTTGGTGCACAGGGGGAATAATGAGCTAAACAGGCTGTGCTTTCAACAGGGTTTAAGCCTGACTTAGGATGAGCAAATTTAGGTTGCTTTGGGCTCAGCTGTTTCGTATCCAATAAACAAAATGCAGGGTTTGCAAACCCTGTAGTATCTCATGCACATTATCAAGTCCCTACCTGCAGCAAAGTGGATGTAAATTCATCAGCACCCTGGGCCAAGCTCTGCTGTGCCTCTGACGCATGTTCTCTTCCAGCTCTTAAGCTGCTCCCCTCCACAATTCTCACCTATCTGTAGACCTCTTTCCTCCCAGTACCCTTATCAGTCATCCCCAGGCTGTTACAACAAGCTCAGATATTTAGACGGGGGGGGGCTTTGTGATACTTGCCTACTGAAACAAGCTTTATTTTGTACAGAGGGAAGTGACCTACTGATAGAGCCACAGAAAAAGGTGAATCATGAGCAGAAGTAGGGACAAAACACAGAAGACAAACAGTGCACAGTGGTACAAATGCAGGAGAGGCTGTTATCACAAGAACTGCGCCTCTGTAGAGAGGCCTGTCATATACCTGGTTCATTCATGAAGGCTGCCCACATCATAGCCAGAATCTTTCCTGATATGAAGATGCTTCTTACAGTGTTCAGCCTTGATCACAAGACCCTCTCTTTACTTTTCTGTCCTGAAAATTATTGCATGCACACATACACCTATGTACACACTGCAGCTTACTCAGGAAATAGTTAATTCTTTTGCTCTAAAACACTACATAAGCCAAGAGCAAAATATGTTCTGGACCTTTGGGACATCAGGAGAAAAAGCAACATATATACATGTGGGAAAAAGTTTCTTAACAAACAGAGTAATGGGTCTAAAGACACTATGAAACTCCATAGGCCACCCAACAGTCAGGGATCAGAGCTTGCAGCATCACAGAGAAATATGCAGGACAGATAGGGAATCTGAAACCATAAGAATGTCAGAGCAGTCACAGTAGGGCAGACTGAAAGGCCGCATAGCCACATATCCGATCTTGACAGTAGCGGGCAGCCAGCGTCTAAGGAGAAGTAAGAACGTGGCACACGTAGTGTCACTTTTCCCCCTTGTATTTTCTGGCAACCAGCAATTAAGGCCTTTCAGAGCCTCCAGAAAGGATTGATCCCACACTACCTGGCTTCCATGAACCCAGAATACCTCCAGCCTCTAGCCCTGAACATATCCTCCAACTGCCAACTGTTCTCTGATCTATCAAGTATCTAACCTTGCTGTAGGGTACACAGCTCTGGAAACTGTGGTTCTTGCTGCCCATGTGTGTATGTAACACTATACCCCACTTGAGGTAAGAGCCAGAACTACACATATGTGTAATCTGAACTTCAAAAGTTCTGTAACAACATTGTCTGTTGTGCCCTATATTCTCTCCCTTCCAGTTGAATCCAGCACCATGCAGACCCAGAAGTCCAGAAGTGTCTAGTCATGAACAAGTTCCTATTTGCCACTTAGATTTAGTGCTGGGCAGAGGTGCTTTATGGTGGCATTACACATTCTTCTGTCATGCACCATCACCATCCACCAAGTGGGTTAGCAAACAACGGACAGCAAAGTTGCAAAGAGCAAAGTCTACATGCAGGAGTTCTTATGTTGGCAAACCGTTGCAGCAAGCTCTTTACACAAGCCCAGGGCAAGTGCCTTTTGATGTAATGGAGATCTTTACCTGCCATCCCATCCCTCTGACCCCCAGCACTGCTCCCCTGTGCCTGCTTTTGGTTGACCCATTTCTAGAGGTAGGACTAGCTGATGGCTTTCATATTCCTCATTACCTTCAGATTCAGCTACTCACCAGTCCTTTGTCTATATGCCTGACTGTAAAGACTACAAAATCAAGGTTTTCTCCATGCAAGGAGTCAGAGTTCTATAAAGGCAGCTATTTGCAGGAGCAGTGGAGTTGCAGGAATAACACTGAAAGACCCAAGATATCCTGCAGTTTCTAGGGCATTGTGCAGAACATGCAAAGCTTTCCTGAAAACTTCTGGGATGGCATTGGAGCAACGCTTGATGGGACGCCTGACCAGAACACACCACAGTTATCGGCAATCTGTGTTGATGTGGGACATAGTGAAATGAAACCTATGGACACTGATTGCAGAACAAAACGTACTGTACGTGAACTACTCACGCAACCATATGGAGCTCCAGCACAAATGTGATGCTTAAAAAGTAGATATGTTCCTAAGGTTAATCACATGTTTAAAGACAATTCAGCCCATGCAACCATTTCACGCTGAACCTCATTCTTTGCACTGTAACTCATGAAGGTGTAAGATCTCAGGTTTTCTAGGTGCCTAAGGTAGCTGTAAGATACCCAGAGTCAACTGTACAAAAAGCAACAAATTACTACTCAAGTAATAGGAAGACATGCTTGTGAAATAAGACCCTGTGACTGTGTTTACTTAAGCAACATCTCCGTGCAAGTGTTCATTGATCTGTTGTCCTCGGGGGCTGTCCCACATTGCGTGTGGCCTGCCTGTTCCGGAAGAATTGCCACACATGGAGAGGCTGTCTTGCTTCCTCTTTAAGAATTTGATTTTGATAAGTTTGCTGCCCACTTGACAACAAAAAGCTCACCCTGTTTGAGCTAGTCCAGTTTTAAACTGGAGCAAGTCAGCAGTGCTAGGGAACCAGATGAGAGGAAGGCACACAGGAACAAATAGAATTCACATCTGGATGTATGTCCTGGAGCACACCAAGCTAAATGGCCATTATAATCACTAAAGTCTTAAAGTTTAATGTGGCCTGTTGATGTGACCTGCAGGACATCAGTTATGACTAACATTACCTGCATATTTTTATTCCTAACAAATATGTCAAGGAGTTTGTTCCACATTGTGGGATGCTCCCAAGACACATTTCTCCAATTTTGTTGGATGTGGGAATTGTTTTCTTTTGATGGCCTTAGTTATCACTGCTTTCTACACCAAAGTACTGAGAGCCATGCCACAGAGTTAATGTGAATGCCAGGTACATCAATGTTGTCCTAAACATGACCCAGACCTCTTGTTAGCTAGGCTGGTGGGGAGCATAACTTGTTCAACAGAGCAAGGTATCAAGGTTGAATGTTGTGGGCTTTAACAAAAATTATACAGTGAGTTTCCTATATAACATTTCTTTCTAGCAACTGAAGTTGAAGGAATATAATATTCGATGATTCCTTTTGGTAAGGTTGTGAATATTGAATCAGTGAATACCGCATCTGTTATACTGACATTATAAAAGCTGGTACAGCAGGGAAGACAGCTGCAGAAGTGGACACAGTGCAATTTGTCACGTCAGTATTTCACCTACCTCTCCCTTCAGCCCTGGCTCTTCATTCTTCCAAAAGAAGAGTTGTTTTTTTGTGATCTTTTAAATGGACTGTTCCCTCTATTTTGTCAATTTTGAATATGTGATACAAAATCAATGTTTTCTAATGTGTGGTTTTGTACTTTTTTTGGTCCACCGCCAGTTTTCTTTTAGTGAAAGATTAAATCAACATTTCAGAAAAAAACCCCAACGTATAATTTTTGCTTGGGCCCGAAAATAACGGTTGTCTTCCCCATCTGTGATGCACAATAAATATTTGTTTTATCACATGTCCAGAGGTTTCACAGCAGCACTAGAGACTGAAACAACTTGAAATATTTTCCCATTTGAATATTACGGAGAAAACATACACTTTACACCAAACCTGGCAATAGCTATTTCAGAAACAATAAAAAATAATCCAGGTTTTGTAAAGCTTTGCACTGGTCTATTTTTATTCTACGAGTTCAGCAGTGCTCAGTTAAAGTGTTTTCTTCTCTCTCAGTTCGTATAGAATATCTTAGTATCTACCAAAAAGACAGCTGGTACCCATCTGTCTACGCACAATGGCACTTACACTGCTAACTTAAGTAGCTCTGTTTTTAGCTGCTTGTTCCCTCCTCTCCTTTCACACATCACACACTGTTCACTTCAAGGATGCTATACTTTCTTTAAATATGTCTCAAATACATCACTTTTTAAAAATCATTCCCATCAGTGAAGAAATTACTAACTTTCAGTCCATCAGTTTAATTAAGTCCCAACACACCAGCAGAGATCCGGGGGCCGAAGTAAGTCCATTCATGTAACCATACACTCACACAACCTTCTGCAAAAAAAAATCTGTTAAATAGACATGACCCAGGTGGGAACATTTTGCCTAAACAACTTCAAACCTGAGGACTGACGAAATCTGAGTCTGACCCTCGCTTAGGACTCACTGTCTCAGTATTGCACCAGTAAAAGGGGGAAATCTCAGTCAACCATGTCCAAATGGGTTTGTTCAAGTCCAGCTGCTGTTGTGCAGCCTAAACAATTCAGACTCATTCTCTCAATGAGGAAGAGTCTAGTTCTCTAGACAGGGTTCATTTTGGCAGCACTTTCATTTCTCTGCAATATCTTTCAAATATCATAAGAAAGCTTAATATCAGTTTCCCTGCACTAAAAAAGGCAATCTAAAGCTATAAAAAGTAAAGCAATGTAGGAAGTTCAATGTATCTATGTGAATAATACTATGTGGCATTTACACTTGTCCTATTTTAGATAAACTTGTGAAATTATACACTCACATTTTTACATTTGTTGAGAAATGTCATGCTGATTACTACACCTAGAGATCAAAGACTCAATAGGCAACAGAATACAAGATCATTCTAGCTCAAGGGGGCCCTTCTGGTAAATGAGAGCAAAATGGACTACAATCTGCTTCAAATCATGAAGAAATCCAACTACCAATGCATTCTGAGTGAAGCAGAAAGGGTTAGCCAGTGTTTGGGTGCCATAGTATGCTGTGGATAGCACATCAACTCAATATGTCAAGAGTTTGCCTGCTCTCCTCAGCAAAATCAGGCACCATGTCTTTCCCAACTGGATGGAGCTGAAGCTCAAATTGTACTCAGCTGAAGTAGGATGAAGCTTCTAAGTATATTGAAGTGAGAATTTTGTACTCTTCACAGATGAAAACACCAGAAGAGGTTCCTAACACATTTAAATGACAAAATTAGACAAAATCTTTGGGTTTTTCTGAAGAGACAGAAAGAAGAATCTAAAGGAGCAATTAATAGGATCTCTCCAGTCTCACCCAATGTCTGTTTTTAGAGGCTGTTTCCCATCTGCTTCTGCTGGCAGTATTGACCCACCAATTTCAGACAAGCATGAAAGGGAAAATAGCAAGGAGCAACAAGTGAGTTTGCATGGTTAACAGCTCTCTCTCCTGAAATTTTCCACCATGATGCATCCTAAAAACATACAGTAAGGAGCTGACCACATTCCATCTAAGGGGCTAAGACTGTACATTTCAAATGTACTGTATTTCTACTGGAAAAGGATTGTTCTCTTCTATCCATTAGTAGGAGTTTACATGAACTAATTATCAAAGCAGCAGAGATCTCACAGGTCCTTCCAGGAAAACCTTTCCTACTTTAGGAAAAACACAACAGAAATGCCAAGTGCTAGAGTTAATTGAACTACTTTTTAACCGAGGGTAAATGAAATTTTGTTTTTCTTGGAGGCCTTTTTAGAGTAGGCTTAAATGTTTAAGTTTTATGAATCCGAGAATAAATACAATCAACATAAAAACTTTCCAAGATGAGATTCACAGCCTCTTCATACCTGCGTGCTATGAACACCATACAAACTGATAATAAAGCCGCCAGCCCCAAGGAACTTTCAAGTCTCTATGGCCTGTGTGAAAACTCTTAATGTGAAATAGCAATGAAACCGTCTTTACCTGAGATGTGAACCCCTCTAGGCTGTGGCTTGAAGTTGGCTGTTCTAATGTGCCCATCAAAAACAATTGAAAGAAGTGAAAAAATTATGTGAAATATTTGCAACAGGCAGAGAGGTCAAGATCCTGCAAGAAGCAGTATTTGCCTATCATGATTTAGAAGTATTTACATGCACAGCATCAATGTTACGCACCTGACAAAGATTCAGGCTTTTTAGGTTTTTTATCTCTGACCCATTACAACCTCAAAAATAACATTTACTGAAACTGCTTCTGCAAACTTCAGGTTTTTGAGCATCTTCCAGCCTATTCTCATTGCACAAAACTTCCACAAGAACCTACCCTGTGTGCCAGCAAGCACTCAGCATCCATGCTGAGTGATATGAGTTCAACTCAGATCTTACTGGAAGGCAACTTCACACACTTTTCTGATGGTCACCTCTTCTTAAGAATGGTGTTTCCTGGAGTGAGAATGGAACTTGCAAAATGAGCTTGCTTAATAGCACTGTATTTCAAATCCAAAGGAAGTTCTAGGCCTTTGCATTTGGTGTTAGAGAAATGTTGGCACTGACAACGCTTTCCAAGTAGTGAAGACAGCTATTACAAAACTTCATTAGTCAAGCCTCAGAGTTACCATCGTCAACTTGAAACCAAGTCACGTACATGAAATTATAGCATTTGCTGATATACATTTTGCAAACAGATGGCCAATTTAGAAGCAAGATTTGGATTCAAAACCTTAGAATCATGGAATCATTTAGAGTGGAAAAGACCCTTAAGAGCACCAAGTTCAACTGTAAGCCTCATAGTGCCAAGTCCAACACCAAAACCTGTCCCTAATCACTACATCTAGATGTCTAATGCTGAGCAAATGCTCCTGCTACAGTTTTGTTGGAGAGGTCCTCTAGTTTCTGCAGCACTTAACGTCTGCTGGCATCTGCAAGGCGTCTGCTAAGACAGTGCTGCATGTAAACATACCTCCAGCTGGTATGTCTTTGACCTGGATTTGGAAGAGTGATCACAATGCGAAAGTCGTCAATCCACGTATAACCAACTACATCCTTATTTGTATTATCTGGTCCACCCATCTCTGCTTCTCGCAAAAAATGTGTTCCTAAGAGGACAGGTTTGAAAGCAGGCTGGTATTTAACCTACAGAGTAACAACAAAACTCCTACAGAGTGCGAAACATATTCTGTAGCTTCATCCCCTTGTGAAAAAACTCTATTATCTGTACAAATTTCCATATTTGCCCAAAACTGTGATTAAAAGGTAGAGTGTCTTCCCATCTTGGGACAGTTTGCAGTCGTATGCATGCACAGTCAGTTACTACTGTGTATGCAGTTAGTAACAGAAATTACATGCACCAGGAAAGTGCTTCCAGTACCACACAGTCACATCTTTGCTGTAAGTAACAATAGTTGCTGAAATCCACTTTAAAAATCTCCAGGGTATTGCTTCAAGCCATTACATTGTAAGAAAAACATTGCTTCGGGCAGAAACAGACATATGATAGTTACATAGGAAAGAAAGGAAGGAAAAAGAGCAGAAAAAAGGAGCAGAGAAAAGGAGGAGGGAATGGCACCAATAACACATGTCCAAATAAGACTGAATTTAAAGCTGCAATGCAGTACAAGGCTCTCAAACTTAATGAGTCTTGCTGACCCTAAGGGCATGGTTGCTAGGGGGAAGAAAGCTGCTTCTCCTGCAGAAGATGCAGCCCGGTGTGGAATGATCCTGAAGGACAGGTCTCACTGAGCAGTGGGATCTACTGCAGGGAGCTTCCCACAGCTGGTGGCACCCAGCTTGGCAAGGGGGCAGCAGCAGGTGTAAACCTTTACCAGCTTCCCCAGACTATACAGCATTGGGGCACAGCTGTGGGCAGCATCCAACCCCAGCTCCACTGACACGCAGTCCCTGGCATCTCTGTTCCCCTTCCATGGAATGCTGAGAGAGCAACTTGAGCTCTTGCATATTTTCCATCACCATGCAAATGTTTCCAGACAGTGGGAAATCACGTCTTCCTCCACAAAGTGCTGTTATCACAAAGGAATGGGAAGAAAGAAGAGCTAGGAACCATTTTAGCCATTTCAACAACGGAAACGAGAACACAACACTCTCCATGACTAGAAATAAAACCGAAGCCAAAATGTTTGGTTCTATTTTTAGAAGTGGGGCAAAAGGAGATCAATAGTTTCACTTTGTAAATTTCCTTGATGTCTTGCTCTTCTTCCTACTCTCTGTGGAAGAGCTGCCAGGGGGAACAGCTCGCTGCAACCAGCCAGCGATGTCTCTGGGGTTATCTGCTGCCTCACCTGGGTGCATAGAGGAGCTCACAGATGGGTTTGGAAGTAGCTGCAATAAACCACTCTTTAAAAGCCCCCAAGCAGAATAGGTGGAAAAGGCTATTTTGCACTTTCTTCACAAAATAAAGGTCAAGGCATGCACCTTACCCTTCTAGACAGAAAATACATGTTTATAGGCAGTGAATAAATCATCTTCCAAAGACAAGCTTGAGAAACAGGCACCAGAAATCAGGTTCCCATTGTAGACGTTGGTTTTATAGTACAGCACAGTTACCCCTTTTTCCTTTTTTTCAGCCTAAACCCCCCTTTGTTCTTCTAGGCTCATGTTTCCCCTTAGGAAACAATCAGCTTGCCTCCTCTCTAATTGACAGTCATCTACGACAAGCTCTCTTTCCCCTCAGCGAGTTAGAAATATGGCTGGTTGAACTCAAAGGGCATGCTCTCCGCTTGTGTTCAGTGCACTTGAGGAAGTGTGTGTGTGCTTGGCAGAGTCTCTGAGTTGCTGTTGCTTCCACCCCAAATCTTAACAAAAACTATCTCACTCTGAGGCACCTACCCCAAATATGTGCAACTGGACTTGTTTGTGCGTGAGTCAGCTGCTGAGACCTGTGTGTGCCGTGGCGTGCAGACAGAGTATTTAGTTTAATTGATACACTCTGAAATACTTCATCAATGCCATGCAGTTTATAAAGCATTGATCTGTCACCACCTTCTCTCACTCAGCACACGTGGTTTTATAGATATATCCAACCCCTCAAAAAACATAAATGTAACCTGATGCAACACACTTCCTTTGGAGACAAACTGTGTGAGCCGGATCATGAAGGAAGCTGTCTGTTCAAAAAGCACCACATATAGGGATGACGGATATAGGGAGCAACATGGAAATACCTTCAAAATTCAAATTAGTTAATATGCTGACATCTTGGTGATTGTTACAGCAAGCAAAATATTACAGCTATTAGAAGTGAAGGAAAATACTGCAATGTTTCGTTTTGACTTTTCTGAAACAAAATGCTTTCTAAATTCTCCTCATTAAAAAAGTCCAACTTTTTGTGCCTTGCTTCAAGTTAGGATTGCAGGAAAAAAAAGATTGCTTCAAATGTAACCCTCCCTCGCTTTACAGGAATGTGGAGAAGTTCATTAGTATTTGTGAACCGTGCTAAGTTGTTATAATTTATGAGAAAACGAGCACTTTGGATGACACCAAGAAAGATATACATAAGGCACAGAAGTAATTAATGAGGCCAAAGAGAGTTTTTGAACACTCCCGTGAGGACCATCTGTCATAGTAGTACAGCACTTCAAGAGAAGTCTATAAATGTAATTAAATGCTGAGCAGTGGTAAGAGGTGTCTGGGTGAAGTTTAAGTTAGGAACATTAAACCCTGGTATTTTCCAACTTTTCAGCATTTTTTTTAATCCTTTTTCTGAAGGTTTGCATTGCAGCATCAACTGGTTAAGTTACGCAAGGCAGTACACAAACACACGCAATAGGTGACAAGCCCTACACTGAGGAGCTCAGCATCACGACAAACGTGTGAAAACCTCTGATGGGATTTAGGTACCTAAACCCAAGCATGCAGTTCCCTTCCAGATGCCCAAAGTATCTGAGACACTCCCATTGTCCTGGGAACCCCAACACTTCTGGAAGCCAGCCAGAATACCAAAGGACATACAGGTTCTAAGGACTTGAAGTACCCCCTCTGCAAATACCGCTTACTACCTTAGGTCATCCACAGAGATAGTGCTAGGAGCAAACCCAGAATCCATTTCCTTGCTCCTTTGTGTGGGTTACCATGCAATAGTGCCAACCTCTGTCTGGATTTTGTTGTCTCTTCTAACACCTAAGTTTGTACATTGGTACCAGTAAGGAGTTACTCTCCAACAGCAAAGTCTTCAGTGCCTTAAGATGCAAAGAAGGTGACCCACTGCCTTTCTGGCTCGTGGTTTGTATTGCCATCACCATCTCCTGTCTCTGGTTTCATGAACAGAACTACTACTGGTCCTTCACACACCACACCTGCTCATGAATCAGCTGCTCCCTGACACATTTTACAAGGGCCGTTTCAAGACAAGGTGACACCAGTGACTGTTCATCTCAATATTGTAAACTGAAACTGTTCAACAGCTGATTTCCAGGGTCAGCCAGCTCAGCACTGCGGACTGAACCAAGAACGTACTTGGCCACTCCAAACTGTGACATCCTTGCTCTGAATGCGAGCCCTGGATTACCAACTTACCAAATCACCTCATCTTGAGTATGTGAAGAGCTCCATTGAACCCAGTTGCTATCTAATGTGATTGGCAGTAGGCATGGGTTTTTGCACTTCACTGAACATGAATGTGAAATAAATCACTTCATAAAAATCCCTGGTGTTTTCACTGGTGTAAAACTGAGGTCTGTCCCACTGGCACATTTTGAAAAGCACTAGAAAAATGTTCTTATCTGAATGGAAGATAACAGATGAACTCAAGCTGAACTTGCGTTATTCCTTTTGAGAAAAAATAGCTTAAAAAAACCTATCACAGCAGCACAGTAATGATAATTGCAGCTTAATTACCCATAACTGATTCTTTATGCCCTGAAATAATTTATTCTCCTTTTATACTTGTCTCTGATATCCATTAGAGTCATTACAACTGTGAGTCTATAATTACATACTTTGCATTTTCACATTCCATGCCAGATTGTGCTCTCTTCTTATCTTTCATTAATTTCATTACTGAAACATCAAGAGAATTTCCATATGAATTTTCTAGAAGTTCTTGTGATTTGATTGGGGTAGGTTGTGGACTTGAAGCCCAGTGGGGTGGTTCTTAGGCCAGAGCTACTGTATGGGTACACAAGTCTGGTTCTGCCAGCTGCACTTTGTAGTCTGCATCATGGTAGGAGCCATGGGATAGCGAGTCTGCCTTCAAGTTTGGGACTACATTAAGCATTAGGTGAAGCTTGGGACACAACTAAGTGCTTGGGAAAATGGAGGTTAGATTATGTTTATGTTATGTTTGAAGTTGAAACGAATTCAGTGGGATCAACAAGGCTCTTGACAAGGCTCTTCTAGGAGCACCCAGGTCCACTTTCTGCCTCATGGCACCACCAGTAGGAGACATAGGGTTGCCAAAAGCCAGGACCCCTCCTTGCTGCAAGTAAGCATGCTCTATGCCAGCTACATGCACATGTATGCTTGGCACTGGTTGAAAATCTGGTAAAATCATTGCAACAGAACAGAAGAAGAAAACATGCATTCCCTCTTTGTTTTGCATTCTCACAGGACTAGCGTTGTCAACAGCTTTCTGTCCAGACTGCTAAAGGTTAACAAGTATCAGCATATGGCCCAGTAAAGTGACTGTATGAGATACACTCCTTCAAACATAGAACCATAGAATTATAGAATAGTTAGGGTTGGAAAGGACCTTAAGATCATCTAGTTCCAACCCCTCTGCCATGGGCAGGGA
>JAOEHY010038584.1:25179-66955 GCA_025447955.1 Psilopsiagon aurifrons
GTTTAAGCATTTTACATATCCCAAAGGAAACTGGTAATTTATTTAGAAAATTATTTTCCAGCTTTGTGCTGTCAAAAAATATTCTTTCACATTTTATAAATATTAACTTCTTAAAACCTGCACCTTCCTCTTTGACCACATATTGTCACATTACAAAAAAGAAATGTCAATTAAATACACTGTTAACATTACTAGACTAGATCTGCCCTCTGTTTCAGCCAGTCTGACTCTCTACACCACTTCTCACCTTCTCTTGCCTGTCTCCTGCCCACTCAACAGCATGTTCATGGTAGTCTGTTTTATTTATCTTTTATTTTCCCCCATACCTGCTTCAACACTAACGGAGTCCTTCAAAGCCTAGGAATCCTGGAGCTGAAGGGAAAAGAAGACCTGTAGCTTTCTAGCATGACCCCAATTCTCAAAGACATTGTAGCACCTGATGGCAATATCTTTACAGCACCAGCTGCGTCGCAGCCTCAGTTGAAAAACAAAAAGAAACCTAACACCAGTGATGCCTGCACACACATTTACACAGAGTGCTGCATTAGTGCAGGTCTGTACTCCAGTTGAAAGTAATTCCGAGTTATGAAGATCTCAGACTCTGGATGTCAGCAATTCCTCGCCAAATCCCACTGCTTCTACCAGCTCAGAAGAGAAGTCCTGCCAAGGGTCATGAAATAGACTTGACTGCTTCCACCCGATCGTACAGAGGCAAAGAAAACCTGCAAAGAAGAGACACTGGTAAATTCAACAGGTAGGAAAGCAGTGGCTCTGATTTGCCTTCACTGTCCCTGGTATTTACAGCGCAGTTGCAGTGCTGCACTGGTTCAGGTGGGATGGAGCTGATTTTCTGCATAGCAGCCTGTATGTGGCTAAACAGTGTGGTCAACACACCAGTTTTCTGGCCACTGCTGAAAAATGCTTGCACAGCATGAAGGCTGTCTCTCCAGCCCCACACCCCTCAAAGGCTAGTGGGCTGAGGATAGTTAAGAGGCTGAGACAGCCGACCCAAACTGACCGAAGGAATGTCCCATGACATATATAATCATGCTCAGCAATAAAAGCTCAGGGAAAAGGAGAGGACAGCGGGATCATTGTGGTGATGAATTCTGTCTTCCCAAGTGAGGGTTACATATGCAGAAGTACTGCTCCCTGGGAAGCAACTGGACATCTGCCTGCAAAAGGGAGGTTGTGAATGAATGTCTTATTTTGCTTGGCTTACATGCACAGCTTTTGCTGACCTTATTAAACTGTTTTATCTTAATCTATGAGGCTTTTCACCTTCCTTTTTATTTTCTCCTCATCCCATGGAAAGGGAAATAAGAGAGAGGCTGGGTGGGTGTTTGGCTGCTGGTCAGGGTTAACCCAACCCAAGTAACCAGGTGAAGTACACGTTCACCGTCTTAGCAACAAACTGGGGGGAGATGGGGAAGGGAGAATTATACCTTGGGGAAGGGAGAATTATACCTTGTCATTGCGTTCACACAAGAACTTGAGTCTTTGTGCCCTTTTGTGCATGAACACACCATCCAAGTGTCCAGTTTCCACTGATCGTATTTCGATAGCTTTTTCTCCCCAGCCCATAATCTGGTTGGATCGGATGTATGCTTTGGAAAGAAAACACAATCCATTACAACAGGCAAAAGGTAACACGAAGGAACTGAAAAAGCAGAGGAATATCCTGACACACTCTAGTTAAAAGTAAGCATGTGCATATTACAATTACACATATGTTCAGAGTGCTATTTCTGTCCTCAGCACCTTCATGATGCCTAAAAATACCTCCTTTTTTTAGAAAAAAATCCCTGTGGCTTTCCTTTGTTAGTCATATATTTCTTCCTTGAGCGTTCATGACACAAAGGGAACTTTACAACCTTCAATTAAATGGAAGAAACATCAAGTCTGGCAAAGAGACAAGCTAATTAGGCGCTGACCAGGAGAAAGCAGAACTCGAGATTTAAATACACCAAGCCAAACCACTCCGGTATGTCCCCGGCACTAGCTCTGCATCTTATGGTGTTACTTCCCTTCCTTGAAGGAGCTTGTCAGCAAAAACAGGCAAAGAGAAAAGTAACAAATGAGCTAGCCTCCTTTAACAGGAGTAATACTTCAAAAACCTGATCTCCTTGAGAAAGCCACCTGGTCTGAAAAGTATTCTGTACATCTCAAAAGAGGTTCTTGTTAAGCTCTACAAGTGGAAATACTATTAATTGTCATAATGCTTTCCTTTGTGCACAAAAAAACCAAAAAGCAAGCATTTTTCCTTAGAGTGTCACTGGGGAGAAACAGATTAGTAGCAGCATGAGGAAAAAAATCTGCTCCTGATAGCAGTAAAAAAATCAAATAAAGGCAAAAATCACCAGCATTATGAAAAGGTATATTCAAAAAAGCATTTTGATGGATAGTCTTAGGAACGCTGCCAGAAATACCATATGGGACCTTAATGAAGAATAAGCTGTTGCCTCTGATTTGCATGCACACTTGTCATAAAAATAAAAATAAAAAGAAGAGCAATGGCTCTTAGCAAGCAAAATATTTAATTTTGCAATACCTCCCTTTTTATAGATTTTTTTTTCCCTACTAATTTTCTGTGAAATTAAATCAAATGATCTACTGCAGTGTAACATACACCTACAGCATAGCATTTGCCAACATACTGGAAATTTATTTATTTTTAAAAACGCCACTAGTGGTAACTGGGCCAAATAGCTTCTAAAAATTGTCAGATGAGATGTTCAGATGGTGTCAGCTGCTTCAGTGCCATTTACTTCACAGGCACTGCAGACCCAAAAGGCTCTGCCATTTGCCAGCTGATAAACCCTGCATGCTTTTAGATGTAGTCAAAAGTTAGTCTCCACAGGAGTGAACAAGCTGTGCATGAGACTTCTCTAAATTTCCTCTTCCATTATTGTTTGCATTGCTCGAGCAGGTATCAGCAGTCACCTCCTAATACATGTGTCCATTCCAAAGCACATGCCATGCAACGTGCTTGGCCCAACTAAAGGAAGGTGTGACTGCAGCCCATGCTATGCTCAGCACTGAAATACAGCAGCACAGGTGGCAAGAGGGGTCCTAGTGTGTACCTGTGTCCGTAACAAATCTGTGACCATTTGAGTACACTCACTGCTCCCACTTTCAGAAGTGCCTTATTTTGAAAGGGGGAAAATGTGGGAGAATTACCATGCTAGGATACATATGCAATCTGCAGATGAATTTAAACACATCAAATTGATACACTGTTAACTGTAATAATATTTTACCATCTGACACCTTACATAGAATCACAGAATAGTTTGGGTAGGAAGGGATCTCTGAATGTCCTCTAGTCCAACTCCCCTGCAATAAGCAGAGATATCTTCAACTAGATCAAGTTGCCCAGAACCACATCTAGCCTGGCCTTGAATGTCTCAAGGGATAGCACATGTAACACCTCTCTGGACTACCTGTTCCAGTGTTTCATCACCCTGATTACAAGAAGTTTCTTCCTTACATTTAGACTAAATTTACCTTTGCTTATTTTAAAACCATTACCCTGTGTGCTATCACAACAGGCCCTGCTAAAAAGTCTGTCCCCATCTTTCTTATTATGTCCCTCAAAGTATTGAAAGGCTGCAACAAGGCCTCCTTGGAGTCTTCTCCAGGCTCAACAACCTCAACTCTCTCAGCCTTTCCTCTCAGGAGAGCTGCTCCATCCCTCTGATCAGTTTTGTGGCCCTCCTCTGGACTCTCTCCAACAGGTCCCTGTCTTTCTTCTAGTGACGACTCCAGAGCTGGACACAGTACTCCAGGTAATGACTTTATACTGAAAGGTTTCCACAACTTTGTGGCTGGCTAGCAAATATTCTGCAGCAACCTACTGAGGCCCTGGTGATTTTTTCACTTCTGAACTTAACATCTTGCTTGTTTGGATTTCGATCTTACAAACTTAGCACAAAACAGATCCATATGATTTCTCTCTACTTTACGCAGCTGTTTTTGAGGAATACTACAGCATCACTGCTTCTGAATATGAAGTTATACCCCATGTATGTCCCTCCTGTCCACGTGCACACACTCATGCTCCCTAACAGCACACTAGGTATGATTCACCAGAGGCACTTACCAACTGAAGTTGGCATTTCTCCCCACTGCAGAACCACATCCTTGGTTATCCTTCCGTATGTGTTGACATACACTCCTTCATCCTCATAGCAGACCAATAGCTCCATCCCATCAGTGTTTGGGAGAATGATGATTGCGTGAGGTTGGATACTGCTCTGGATCTACAAAGGAAAAAGAGGAGAGGAAGCCTTTTGTTTTAATGCCACAGAGCCTTTGCTGGGAGAAAGGGCTGGGTGATTTTTGATTTTGGCTGACAGCAGGGTGGGGATTCACTCATTTCAGAAGTGCTAGCTCTGCTCCCCACAAGCTAGACATGCTACACAGTGACAACAAAGACCGGTAAACCCTTGGGGCACAAATCTTCTAGTTTTAAGGCAGACATCTAAAACCAGGAAAGATTAACTTCTCTGTAGGAGTGCCCATTTCTTTCAATGGGCAGAAAGGGAGCCTGGGGCAAGCAGCCCAGATGCAGACCTCAGAAACCTGCGCTGCAGTGAATAGTTCTTAGAAAGGTGCATCAGACGCTGCAAGCCCACCTGACACTTATGTGTACAATGAACAACGGAAACCTTGGTATCTAAGGCCACCTTGATTTGCTAATCCTGTTGAATCTCATCAGGGGGCTGTGGTGTCATTTTTGTACTGCCGCCTTCCCTGCAGCTTCTGCCAGGCATTTGCAATGCAATACACTTCACTGCTTCCCGTGAAACAGACCTGAATAGGCAGCTCCCAATCATGGAGATGTACCACAAGGAGATCACACAGGCACAAGCCCCGAAGCACAAGTGGCCGTATCTGCTTGGACACCTTCATCCAATTCACCACTGCCAGCATCTGGCAGCAATCCACAGGGACAGCCTCAGATGTTGGCTATCTGAGGGGAAGAAGGGGCAGGAGAGGGCACAGGGAACCAGAGAGGAAGAAAGACCCCAAACCCAGCAGTAGCTCTTACATGTGTTGGTAGATATATATCATAGACCGATCCTGAATCCACATCAACGGCATGGAAGCCAGCGCAGGAGCCATAGATCACTTTTAGTCTCTGACCCTCTTCTACAGTGAGATCCACCAGCAATGGCTTATGTACCAATTCTCCAAATGACTGTGAGACAACCATGAGTGAGATTTACTTTACTGCTTAGAACCACAGTAGGTATTATGAAAATACGCTCTAATGCACATAATATTATGGGTTTATTCCTCCCGTACATCCCTCTGGCCCCTTACCCACCAGACTACTGAAGCTCACGTTTCTCATGCACAAGGACAGACTGCTCTGCAATCTCTTGCATTTCAATCACATAACATTGTAAGCTATTTTGTGTGGGGTCTCCTTTAGTTGGTTTGTTTGGGTTTTTTAGTAAGAATTGTTTTCCCCAAAGTTCAGGGCAATTTGACACTAGTGATTCCTTAAATCTGCACAACCAACAATAATTGATTGTCTGTCAATCAGTCTGGCAATTATACCAAGCCAGCTAACTTCATTCTTGCAGTGTTCAAAAAAAATAGCAATGCCAAATACCACTTAATGACTTGGTCTGCTCAGGTGAAGATGTTTAGGCTCCGTTCACTTCTCTCTGCCTCATGTTTTATTTATAGAGAGACGAAACAAACATCTGTGATATTGTGTCATTTTCATTATTAGTTTATGCTCGGTTACAATTTAGAACTTTAAGTGTACTGACTCTAGAGCTAAAAACCCTCCTAAATTAAAATATAATACAAAGTTTGTGGAGATTTACTGAATAACTTGTAATATGGCTATGACAGAATGACAGAACATTTTTGTAAAGGGGTAACTGCAAGTAGCTATGAGAAAATCCTATGTATGGCTGAAATATACTGTTACCTTAAAGGCCATAAATTTATGGTATGGCTTTGGTGCCCATGCATAGACTTCCACAGAACTCTTCAATGCAATTACCAAGAACTTGATTCTTTCATATTTTACTGAAATTAAACAGAACAAAAGAGAATTCAGCAGTAATTCCCAAGTCATGCCAATTAATTCAGGAAAGCAGAAAATGACAATATTTCTCCATACTTACATACATTCGGGTTTAGCAATACTGCATTTTAGAATTGCTAATTCTTTGTAGTTAAGTATTTTGACACATTTATGCCACCCGAAAACCCTTACTAGTAACTGAACCTGTCACCACGTTTCAAATTACCTAGTCAGTATACACTTACTTACACTTGTTTTTTTTCCACATTAGACAGCGCTTACTCATCGTGACAAGAAAATCAGTTTTCAGACAGGGACATTTCCAATGAAAGAAGGCTATGACTGTGGCAGAGTGTATTGACAGTTTCAGTCACAGCACTGGCAGTGGCATTATGAGCTGATGGCAAAATTCCCCAGGGAAGGAGGAAAAAAAGGGAACTAAAAAAGTTAAGAAACAAGTCCATTTCAAAACCAAAGGGCAAATTTGATAGCAGAGCACTTTCCTTTGTTCCTAAAGCCTGAGATAACTTATCTGAAAACGGAATACCAAAGTCCACAGAATTTATCAGAAATAAAGTGTCATTACACAGCTGATCCACAAATGCTTGACTGTGTCTCTGTTGCCACATTCAAACAGCTGGATAAATTAAACAGAAAAAGCTACTGCTCTCAGGAGGGGACTGATGAAATCTAGAAATGGCCACTCCAGAAGTGTTGCTGGATCTGCTGCCACTGGATCTGGGAAGGAGCAGATCATGGGAATTCCAAATGTTGGTGTTTGTTAACCTATTTCTAGCACTATTTTAGGGGGAGGAAAAAAAAAGGCATTTAGATGACACTGAGAAACCTCTAGAGGTTTCTGCAACCTCTTTACCCTGCGTCTTAGAGGAATATGCCACTTTTCCAAAACAATTAATAACTCCATGCATCTTCACCTTCTGCCCATTGTATCTCCAAACCTGATTTTGAAACATGGCAGAAGTGAGGATCTCAGACTTGTGAGAAAAAGGCTTCTTTAACAAATACAATTTTAATGCCTTTTAGATATCTTACTACTGTACAAGCCTGCAGTTGTTGTTTCAGGGAAACAAAGCTGCTACTTGCTCTCCTTCTACTCTGCAAGAAGGCAAGACTACCGAACTATATAAGCATTAAAGGACCTGACACTTTTTCAACAGACAAAGAAAAGCCTCTCACCCTCCACAGCTGTACTGACTAAAAAACAGAGCTTTTGTTCAGTCTTGTCTACTTTACAAGACTTCTTGGAATTTTTTCTCAGGGAAGGGGGGGCGGGTGCTGAACAAAACCACCTTCTCTGTGAAAAAGGACCTTTGATAATCCTCATTCTTTGTGCTGGGTGCTATCTGGGAATTCACCCAAATCTGAAGTTTCAAAAGAGCAATTTATCATTTAGAGGAGCCAAAAACTGCCTGAAGCAACTGAGACCCATAAATACCACTTTTACCCTGACATCCAAGACCCCCATTGCATCAAAGAGACAAGGAAGTGATCAGTGCCAGCTGCCTCAGCAGCAGCCTCCAGACCACAAGTCCAACTATTGGCAGCTCATCCTTCTTGGGAACTGCAGTGCAGCTGTCAAAGAGGCCTCTCACTACCTGAAGAAGTCTACTGTACATCTGTGGCTCAGAGGGAAGTTCAGTGCCAGGCTGCAGCCCAGGGTAACAAGCCCCTCTTCATCTGGAAGAGAATGCTCTTTGTTTCAGATGCTTCCCTGCTGGAAAGCCTCCTTTCAACAGCTGTTAATGTATTGTTAACAGGCCACTTCATTATGCTGCTGACAGCCAGGGTGGGAGACCAGAGGAGTACATTATTAATTGTTTTCAGGGTCAAGCTCCTGGTTCAGCAGTCACTTACTGCCATCATTATTGATTACACCCCACTAGCAGGTTTTTCCAAGAGCACATGCAGGACAGGAGGAAACTTGAGCTCAACTCGATTGCTGCTGCCCCACATTGACTGACGCAGCTGGAAAGGAACTGAGCTGGCTCTTAGAAGAAAACCAAATCAAAGGCAACATCCACTGCCCATTAATATGCATCATGAAAGAGAAGAAGGAGAAAGAGTTCTTGGTTCATATCCCCACCTGCAGGGCAGCAGACTCACTGCATATTCTGCTGACTGAACGCTACATGTCTTTCACTACTTTTGGTGGAAGTTTCTACAGTCACATCCATTTAAATTACTTAAAACCACTCAAAAGCCACCTGCCTAATGAAAACACACTTCATCCCATAAGTGTACTGCAGTGGATCTGAGATGGCATTAGGAAATTTTGTGAGCTATGGGGAATCAATGAATCATCTTGAAGTCAAACATATGTTTCTTTTCCCAGATGCCTCCCCAAAGCTCATGCACTAGCTCGGTTTGCTTTCTTCTCCCTCTTTTTTTCCTTTTTTTTCTCCCCTCTCCCCCTCAATCTTTAACATATACATTAAAAGAAAGACTTTTTTCACTCCATGCCAGCATGTGACTTCATCATGGTAAACTGTGAAAAGCGAAAACTGCTGGTAAAGAGAACAGCTGCTAGTTGACAAGAGTCCCTCTGTTACCGTTACCTAAAAGGTCTAACAGAGGTAGTGAAACATTAGTAGCCCTCACTGCCCATATTAGCACTCTCCTGGAAGCCGCATCCACTACAGGAAAGAGACAGATGGGGATTTGCGCCCACTCCGGTTCACAGCCCAGCATCCCACTGTGAAAACTCTTCTATATTCATTTTAACCCAATAACCCACCATCTATGCTGGTGCTTTGCCAGAAAAATTCACCCCGAGGGATAGGGAACACAGCTAGAAATAAAACCAAACCTTAAACCCTGCAGCTACACACACGGTGGCTCCCTTTCCAGACAGCTTTTATCCCAACAATATGATTACTGCATTCACTACTCACCAACTTTATAGTGCACACAGCCTTCCAAGTCGCCCACTGTTGTCCAGCCCTGTTTCTTTTCTACTTCGGGGTCGTTGTGAAGGATTTTATTTCTTAACCAGGACAAATAGTAAACTCGCAACTTGTTCTTCTTACCTGGCCGTAAAATGAAAAAGACTGGTTTATTTCCATAGCAAGAGAAGCACAAAAAACCCTTTGCCCAAGCAAAAAAGAAAGCCCTGAAGAGCAAACCAAAGTAACACGGAAGGAGAAACTGCTATAACCACAGAGATCTTCAATTTTTACATCCACAAAAGCTTTACTCCAGACTCCACCCAAGCACACACTTTCTTTATGATCAACGACAGAAACACATGGCAACGCCACATTAACATAAAATGACAAACTCAAGGGAACAGCTCGTCAGTTGTCTGGTTCTTAGGACCCCAAAACCTTCCATCAGAAAGGGCAAATACTCCCACACCAAAAGCACCAGAGAGTCACGCACTGAGATTAAAAATATGTATATAGCTGAGTCAGAATGGCTCTTTTTCACACAAAACTGTAGGAGAGCAGCAGGATGGAATTTGAGGCCTGAAATTATGTACACAGCTCCCAGAAGAGAATAGGATGGATTTGAAGGAGGAAGCAAAAATGAAGAAGAATATGGGGATGAAATGGATTTTACAAATTCCTCCCAGTTAGCGACCAGGACATTTCCATTCCTTCCACCATCCTAACACAAACCGGCCAAGTTTCATTACAATTATTCACTGTTTCCCCAGTGGAATTGTGAATTACCTAACAGCAGCACTAAAAATTTCATCACTGAACCACTTTACATCAGTTCTGTTATAAGGAAAAACATACAATATCTGAAAACACAGAGAATTTCACACAGCCCATGCAAACTTCACCCGCTTGCTGAAAGCTGATGCCTGCTTCATCAGCAGCCCTTCCCTTGTGCTGCAAGGGGTATAATACTTTTCAGGCTGCACACAGAAACTGAAAGAGGTGTTTCTTCTCCACAGGTGAGAGAATCTACTTGTCCAGGCTGCCCTATCTTCAAGTGACAATGCATCTGCCACAGTCATCAAAATACAGCTCCCACTCTTAACTCTTAATATGAGAAGTGCTCTTTGAATGCAGAGCAAGGCTCCTGATAAACTTTATCAGTGATTCTTTAACAACTAATGGCCTACAAAGCATTTGCTGAACTAGCAAGAGGGTAGCTTTACATGCACATACTCAAAGCTTGCATCCTCCTTCCTCCAGCTGCTTTGCTGCCCAAAGCCATTACAGTGCCACAGATGAAGCTGGAGGCAAGGTAGGGAGATCATTCCTTCTTTGACCAGGAGCCACTTCATAAGGCTGCATAAGGAAGGGAAGGGCCACCCACACAAGAGGGGTGTGAACCTGCTCAAGCAAGTCCAGAGGAGAGCCATGAAAATGGTCAGAGGACTGTGAAGACAAGCTGAGAAAATTTGGCTTTTTCATCCTGGAGGAGAGGAGGCTCCAGGGAGACCTTATATCAGCCTTCCAGTACCTAAAGGGGCCTACAGGAAATCTGGAAAGGGACTTTTTATGAGGACATGTGGTGATAGGACAAGGGGGAATAGTGGGTTTAGATTACACATTAGGAAGAAGGTCTTCACTGTGAGGGGTGGTGAGGCACTGGCACAGATTGCCCAGAGAAGCTGTGGCTGTCCCATCCCTGGCAGTGCTCAAGGCCAGGCTGGCCGGAGCTTTGAGCGACCTGGTCTAGTGGAAGGTGTCCCTGCCCATGGCAGGGAGTAGAACTGGATGAGCCTTAAGGTCCCTTTCAGGCCAAATCACTCTATGATTCTATGAAAGAGGAGACGCTGTCAGGGACCCAACTTGTCAGTGGAGTAGCTCCATGCTGCTGCTTCTCCAGCCACGATGAGGCAACAAGGTGAATGTGTACAGTATTTTGCAGCCCTTAGAGCTGAGAGGAAGACAGCTGACCTGTACAGCAGTCAGTCCTGGGCTACACAGATGACACTGTACTTCCTATGCTGCAGAAAGCCATGAGCTGTCAGGATGGTCCACCCGGCAGACTGTAAGCCCAATCCAGCTATAGATTTTAGCTGATGTCTTTTAAGTTTTCACATGATGCCTAATGATGGATTAGTTCACAGCTGGCTGCTCATCTCAGGGATGGGAGCACAGCGTCAGGGGATACCGCTGCAGAAGGAGATGAAGCCCAAGCATTGGGACCATCCTGATGTGCCCAACCAGCTCCACACCGGGGTCCTGGAGCTGGTGCAGATACCTCACCCTGGTGGCAGGAGACCCCCTAACAGAGCTGGGATCCTTGGGAAAAGCAGCCGCAGGGGCAGCACATGAAGAAGCACAGTTTGTAAACAGGCTGCTGCATGGGCTCCAGTGCTACAAACCTTTCCATTACAAAGATGCACAGTCTGAAAGAACTCTTTATGATTACTTGGATGGGGAAGGGCAGGAGGAAAAGAGGAGGCACTTCTGAAGTCAAAAATCTGTTCACTAAGCTTAAAGTGGAATTAGAGACCCATTTTCAACTACTGGACCTACTATTTAATTTTAAAAGCCCCTCTGTTCTCATGGCACTAAATGAAATGTGAAGTAACATTGTGTTGTCTAGTGTTTATCCCCGCTACAAAAGTGACAGCAGATTTGGCTGCAAATGAGCACCCTGATTTATTGCCTGACTTCATATTTATTAAGCCATGTTTCATAGAGGAATAAAGCCCCACCAATCCCATAGCTTTCTAAAGATTTGGAAAAAGGACTAGAGCAGGAAACAATATACACAGGAGCCTCACATCTGACCAAGGAAAGGTCCTCCCCTGAAAATACTGGGAACAATAGCCACAAGGGCCCATTTAGAAATACTGAAAAACAGGGACACAGTCCAGACCAGAAGGCGCTGCAGTTCTGGGCAAGGAAGAGCTCAGAGGGCTCCAGGTCAGTACAACGCACCATGTGTTTTTAAAGACATGACGAGTTCCTGTCCACTGGGAAACAAATTGTCTCACAGATATTTCCACGGCTTTAGCTCCCTCAGTAGTTTAGTCAAACTTGAAGACTCGGAACAAACAATACACACAGGAATTTCCCAGCACGTGGCTAAGTTGCTGGTTGGGATTTTTTGGTTCACATCATGTGCACCAGGGCATTTCTCTCCAATCAGAAACATTTTCAAAACAACAACAGCGAAACATCTCACGTGTGTTCCCATTGTGTTTTAGTGTCTAGACCACAGGGAAAGTCACAAGACAGGAAATCCCTCTGCCTTTCAGCAGCCTCGCATGAAAAGAGAAGGACCAGTTAGTGATACAAACATGACTGTGATGGACATGTTTATATCACTGCATAGTGACATAAACAAGTTCTGCTGCTCTTAATGTTCATATTGGGAGTGGGGGATTAGAGCCTTCCACTTGTAAATCTCTGCTAGCCAGTTTAAATAGCTCTCAAAAATCTGTGTTTTTCTCTTTCTCTGGTTATCTCTTTTGTTTTGTGGGATTTTTCTGGGTTTTGTTAATTTTTTTTGTTTAATTTTTATGGTATTTTTTATGAAATAAGAAACAAAAATCTACTTCAGATATCAAATGAACTTATCAGCCAGTAATTTCTATGAGAACTCCTGGCTCTGATTCTCCCACAGACATTATTTTGAATGCAAAGTCCCTTTTCCCATGTTGAGTTTTGGTTTTTATTGTCACTGTGTTTTTTAATTATTAAGCAGGCAGATTCCAACCAGTTCTTCTACTCTGTCATCCCCTCCTACCTTCCCAAGTGCCACCATTAGCCAGTTGGGCTGGCAAAATCCTCAGGGAGCCATAAGCGAAGCATGTTCTGTGCTTGTCACTGCACTCTCCTCCAGCATTTTTATGACTCTCAGCACTGTATCATTACCTGAGCAGCCAGAACTCTGCTAGCCTCCCAACAGTAAGTACTGAAGAACTGATTAACTACTCTGCTTTGACCTGCAAAGCTTTCTCACAGCAGCTCATTATCTCAGTATCAGAATCTTTGTTGTCAGAAAGTTTTGTAATTCACATATAAATTGAGGAAATAATTGATTTCAGTTTTTCAGACTCGAGAGTGTATATTAAAAACAATTTTATGTGACAATCCCCTCAAATTCCCAACACACTGCAACTTCTTGTGCCATGTGGTGACACCTCTCAAAACTTACCACATCACTCCCCAAAAACTCCATACAGCCAAGCGCACCCTATGGAACAGAACACCGCTCCCAGAGAAGCAGTAGCAGTCCTGGGACAAAGTTTAGGGGCAGTTCCATAACCAGTCTGCTAGAATGGACCACTTGCAGAAACACAACCTCATTTCAGGGTTCCTAGTTTGCCTGAAGAGGTGGAGAAACTCATTGCAAGTTAAAAAGTCACCAAGGGAAGTCCAGCATGAGGGAAGCCTCCATTAAGAACTGCAGTGCAGAAGCCAAAAGAGGGATATAAGCAGGAGCCTGGGCATAACAGCATCACAGTTTCACCAAGTATGCTCCTCCAGCCCTGCCTCTTGGTTGGGCTGGGACACCTCTTTCAGGCCTTGTACTTCAGCAATCTCCCATAAGACACAGGAGATGGGACAGAGATAAAGGCATAATCCAGCCAAAGTTCAACTGACTCTTAAGGGTTAATGTAGCGTGTCTCCACAGAGGAAGCAATAGTTTTAAAGGAAGAAAAGAAAATGGATGTGTCAGGGTACTCAGATTGTGGCTGACACAAACATAAATAAACCAAAAACAATTGAACCAAGACTGAATCACAGATGCTTGTCTGTGTAGGGTATGCTTCAAACCAACAGATTTTACACAAATTGGATTATACAATATTTCTGTTTACAAGTTCTACTATAGAATAAACTATATCAAATGGTGTTTTACAAAAACCTTATATTTTAACATACGGCACTAAATATCAAAAGGACACAGCAGGTTGTGGGGTATTTTTAATCCTCCTTGATTCATCCTTTCTTTTTAAAGATTTCACAGCATAACAGTAGCTGAGAATGCAGCAACAAGCCAATAAAATACACTTGTTCTAGACAGAAACAAAGCTCTCTGTTGACAATACCAGCATGAGCACAGTTCTCTGAGTCTGCAGTAGCATAATACTATTAATGCATTAAATTGCATTATATTTTCCAGGTGTGTACCCTTTTTCACAAGGGTTGGGAGAGCCAGAGAGCTCCTCCACAGAGGGGCTCTGGAGCCTCAACAAAATTTTGGGTGGCTCTGAACAGCGCCACAGGGGCACTGCGAAAAACCTCATTTACATCCTTTCCCCGACACACACATGCAGCATAGCAAAAGATGATTTCACAAACAGTCCAAAACAAAAGGAAGGTAAATGGCTGAATGACACCTGTGAAGAAAGATTAACAGTGCACCACGTCAGGTTGCTTAACAGCAGGATAACCTTATGCAATAACAGTCTGGAGCCAAAGAGTCTGGAATCTCCAGCTTCATAAAACACATTTTTCCATCAGTGCACACAAAACAAACACAACAATCACCATCACCCTTCATTTCCCATTGCTTTGCCATCTACAATTACACCCAGTGAGAGTAAAGCCAAATGCTGCACTGATCTGCCTTCTCACACGGGTAATTTCCACATCACATACACACTGTACTCCCCTCTCACCAACACACACACACACTCACTGGGCATCATTCTTATTTCCCGACTTCAGGAAAGCATCTTCCCCCCTACAGATTTCAACATGCAAGATATCTTTAAACCCAGTGGTGAATCATGTTTTGGTTAGAAAGTGGCCATGTTGAAAGCAACCATGTCAGAGGGAAAGAATGCCATTTTTACAAAGCTCACAAAGCAGTAACTTCCAACTCCCAAACACTGAACAAACTAACAAAGCCGGATGTTTCCCCCAGATCCATGCAAGACTTTTAAAGGTCACCTCCCAGCAGGAAGATCAGGGGCAAGCAGGCACAGGGTATAGTGTGGAAAACGATTCATTTGCAGAAACAAACTACAGACTCAGAGAGGTGAAATGATGGAAAACCCACTGACTTCAATCAAATCAGGATTTCCCCTCAACACACAGGCTGATAAGCTTTCTGCCACGCCATACTAAACAGGGGAAAAAAAATATGTTGAACAGTTAACCTTACCAGAAATTGTCACCAAGACATTCAGCCCTTCAAGTACATCCATTTGCTGGAATCTCCTTCGATTGATGAGAGGATAAACCTTCCCCTGACCACTTCTGTCTAGCAGCATCAGACCACTTTCAGTGCCCACTAACAAGTTCACTCCTAGAAGAGACAAAACCAAAGATCCAAGTTAGCAGCCAGATTTTCCACATATTCTGATGAACTGATGATTAGCTTATCAACTGTCCTGTTTCAAGCAGGTCTAATCACTGCTGGTTGGGTCTCAGCTGCCTGCAGCCTGAAAGATCTCATGATGTAGAGGCTTTCTACACTACCTGCCACAGTGACTACTGTCATGAAATTGCAGTGTTCAATAGAGTGAGAGCTTTCCAGAGCACCAGCTCCCAAACAAAATGACACATTAATGTTGGTGGAAGGGGCAAGGCACAAAGTGGTACCCAAGCTTATGTATTCCAAAGATGCAGCAACTGTCAATAATGGGGTTGGTAACAGGAGGCTCTTGTCAAGAGACACTTGCACAAAAGCAGTGATAGGGGCTTGGTCCACACTGAAGAAACAGACTGTAGTGCAGTCCTTTTGCAAAAGGACAGACACAGGATTGGTCCGCAGCTTCCCAACAATCTTTTCCATCTGAATGTTATAACTAGAGGAGTTACAGTAACCTTGTAGTTCCACAGATTCCTCCTAAAGATAAGCAACTGCAGATGAGAAAAGTCAGTAGGCCCTTTTCTTTATACAAAGGCCCAAACACACACTTTCCAAGAGTCCTCAAAACTGCAGTATTTAAAATCAAATTTTCTTTTTAAGAAATAAGTGTATGAGTATCTATGTATGAGACTGGATTTTAAAAGTCTATTAATATATTGTCACTCTTAAATTTCTTAACTATTTATTTGCAAGTCCAGGAGCTTACAAATTGTACAGAGACAGGTCAGATATAGGGAATGGAAATTAAAGCAAATGCATGACTTGCTTTATTGAACTCCTGTGTTGCAATCACAATGTAAAACTTGTCATCCTTAAGCATAACTGGCAGCCAGAAGGAGGTAATGATGGAGAAGGGGCCTGAGCTACTGGTGCTGTGGCACTCTGAAAAGCTTCTGGTTGGATAAAAAAGCAGATGTAGCCTATGGAGAGGTTGGAAACCATCACACATCTTTAGTTTCCTCTCTTTTGCCTTTTCAGTGAGGAAACTTGAGAGGCCCCAGCAGCCCCCAGAAATCATCACATCATTTGCTCAGATTTGCTGCTCTGCTCCTACTCTGCCTCCTCCAGGCAGCAGAGCACACGGATGCTGGCAGGCACAGAGCCTGCCTTGGGAGAGGTCCTGCCACACTCCCATGCTCTCCCTCAGCTGCTGACACTTCCTCCATCCCCCTTCCTGCCCTCCTCCTGCCTCTGCACCTTGCACTGGGTCAGTACTTTTGGATCCCATCCCACAGCCCCAGGCGCATTTCACACCTACTGTTTCCCTTAATGAGAGGCATCCTTAAAATGGGAAGGAGCAGAAGGAAGCAAGAGCAAGGTATATACTCGGGGATCAACACAGGCTGCAGCACCACCAAACCAGCCAAGGAAGTGCCCAGCAGTTGGTCTCCTTCCTGCAGCTCCAGGACCCACTGACTAAAGCTGGAAGTGATTCAGCTTCAACATGTACGCCTACAATTCAAGGCAAGCAACATGCAAACTGTTTCCTATGGGTCCCTTCCCCTTTCTACATATAAGGGCTCAATCACTGTCACCTCCACCCTCATCTCTTCCTCTGCTGCCTTTGTGGTGCAGTTGTTTCTGCTTCAAGTTTGCATGTGCACCCATCCCTGACCTCTTCCCTTAGATACATGCATTCTGAGATTAAATTAATGAAGTACTATGCTGGTGGCAAGCAGTGCAAGTACTATCATTGTTCATTGCCAGCAGAGCTATTCTGCCACCATCCCACAATTAACCAGTTCTGGTTCTTCAAACAAACGGAAATCCTTCCTGAGAATGTATGGGCTCTCTATGGAGGCTGGGTGTACAAATCTAAATCTACTGGAATCCATGACACTGACTTTCACCACTCAGAACTAGAAGAAACAGTACTATAGACCTAACGCAATCAGAAACCTGCCAGATACTATGGCACTACCTCTTGTAAAGACAAAGCAAAACAAAGGAAAGCAAGTCCCCTTCTTTTTGATTAAGAAATATCACCATGAAATCCCTTAATTTACTTAAGGGTAAAGGAAGCTAAGCCTTGTCAAGAAATAAGCATATGTACCAGCCTGAATCACAGTTGGCCTTAAATGTTCAATAAGGAAATGCTTTGTTACTGCTGTAAAACACCTCTAGGATTTTACACCTGTACTTTAAATCACTGTAACAGTGAAATAGATAGATGAAAGAAATATAAAACCATTAACACAAATTGCTACTGGCAAAACAAGGCAGATCAGAGAAATTATGAGTCATCTTTACTGATCCTGTATGATTTCTCTTTGCCTCCTCCCTCTCAGCTTGAAAGTTTACATTACACAAGTCTTGATTTTATCAGAGAATTATTCATGTGAATACAGGCAGAAATAGCATTGGGCTAAAAATTCTTACCAGTAAATTCTGGAAATAAAGAAAGCAGCAGATAGGAAGATAAGGTGCTGGGAGAGCCAACATGGTTTAACTGACATGGTTTTGCCGGCAAGAAGGACAGGGCAATGGTGCTGTTCTGAGAAACAAGAAATACTGGAAATAACCCCCAAAAGACAACTACAGCCTTGGAAAGAGCTGTGAAAATGCAGACAACAGCAGCGCACTGTGTTACCCATGCAACCCTTCTGTGACTCAGGCGAATGGCCAACTCTCTTCTTCATGGCTTTTAAGATTACACCCATGTGCGTTTAGTCTATTAAGTTTAGGTATACGAGATAAATATGTATGTAATATATGTCATATGTATGCAATATACATTATCTATAAACATCTAGATAATGAAAAACAGATCAAGTGGCCCCATGGGTTCCGGCCAAGAAAGAAATGACACAGCAGAGAAAACCTTTTGCTGGGTGTTGCAGCAGTGATTCCACACTGCAGCAGGCAATAAACACTGCTCTAAGACTTTCACCCACATAGGATCCTAACTGTCTGACACTGACATAAATTATTCCTTGTGACAAGAAGGCCAGACACACTTGGTCAGTTGAAATCCCATGCCCAGCTTCTCTCTGCACTAACCACTCTTAACGAAACCAAGCCAAAGCCTCACACTGGAAAATTACACCCCTACCCTTCCCTCTTCCTGCTTCCTTCCTACATAAACTGATGACTGAGATAAAAAGTCATCTTACAAAACACATCTTAGTAAAGCTCTGCAACAATACTTAGCAAGAGGTTCAAGAAGAGGATATATTTTCAAAAGAAATACCCATGTGTACCAGGTGTGCAACACAAAGACGACTACAAGCTCCCAAAAGCTGCAAGAGGTGTACTAGGAGAGGTTAGAGAGAGCTGAAAAGGACATCAGCATCAGCTGAATGAAGTCTAAATTGTGCCATGAGAAGCGTATATCTAGCAGCAGGAAATTGTATCAAGGCAGAAGCAACATCCTGTGAAAAACATAGTAATAAGCAGCTCTTGCAACAAAAAGAGGTGAACAAGCATTGAATAAATGCAGAGAAACAGCTAAGGTTTCAGAGACACTTTCTCAAAGCCTGTAAGCTCATACTAGCAAGTCTGCACCTCAGAACTGCAGGAGGCAAGGGAGGAACAGGATTGCATTACCCCATAAGGCAGCACACAGTATCTCAGAATTGAATCTCTTCTTGTATTTGCGAATCTCTGGGGTATCACTCTGTGGCCGTGTATTCGTGGGATTCACATTGACAACTGATCCTTTCCGTGTAGGGTCTTGCCTTATTGCCTCTGATCTCATTGCTTCACTAGAAAATCCTACTGGAAAAAAAGAAAAGTAAAGCGCATGTAATACCCCTCAAGTGCTAAATTCTGGCCATATATTCTTTACACCATACTACCCAAATCAGTAGCTGATAATACTGAGCAAGTCTTTCTTTTTGTAAGAAATGTAAATGGAAAAAGAAATAAAATTATGCACTCCATTGCAAATAAAATAAAAAGCATGATGGTAACATTCGTAAGTATGTTAAAGAGCCACTGAAGTCACTGAACCCTTTTTCAATTGTCATCTCCAGCTACTTTACTTACCCACAGAAGTCACAGTTGTCCCACTAGATGGAGATATCTGTAGTAATCTGGGGTCTATAAAAGGTGTAAAGGAGGAGGAAGATTTGTGTTTCTGGAGTGTGTTACTAGCGGACTGAGTCTGCAATGTAAATTTCAACTTTATTAATATTAATGACAATAAAAAGCACGGATAACAAAAACCAACATAAATTTAAGTCACTACAGAATTAAGCTACAGAGCTTCCCCAAGTTTTTATACTCCCTTTATAGACACACAAAGCACTGCAGGCACCACACCTGAACTAGACACATATGCACACTGCACATGTTACAGCAAAATGTAATTAGCTAAACTGTCATCCCTGTCGCCTCAGCTGATAGTGAAGATTTATAGGACTGGCCCCTACAATCAGGCAGAAAGCGAGGGAATGTCTACTATTTAAAAAAAGCTACTTAAACGTATGTGCACTATCTGATCTGCAAGCTGTCCACTACCTATGACTTCTGAATTTATGAAGCATCTCCTAAAGCGAGCTAGTTTAACAAATTATGAAGTTTGATCTCTTGGCTTGCGCAACAGAATTAGAACCATCTGGGATCAAGCGTTCACTTCTGTGATGGATTATGTTTCTTTCAACATTCACTGACTGTTCTTTCTGCCTATTTTGTTTGACCTGAGCCTCTTGCCAGAAAGCTGCAGCAGGTTCTTCCACCTTTATCTAACAAAGCAACATATTAAACCTGTATCGAACAAAGGGGCTCATTAGTGTGGAAGGAGTAGCAAACGGTGACATGAAGCTATGAATATGTAGTGGATAAAATCACTGGTGCTTGCTGAGTTATGTGGTCTAAACATGAAAAAACACAAAGGAAGAAGACAAGTGAAACAATGGACTGTTAAAAGTGGAAACGGAACAACTTAAAACCCCTTGCCAGTTTAGTATTAAAGTGACAATATTGCATACTGAAGCAGAATGGGACAAGTGAAAAAAAAAAATGTATGTAAAGGGCGTGCATGCGGGTAAGTTATATCAGGCAGTACTGAGATTTTGCTCAGCTTTATGTGAACACAGAGACACTTCTTTATCATCAGCTGATCTTCAGCCTCTACCTTTCTAAGCCTCTACTCTGCAGAAAATATAGTAATGGGTCTTAGGAGTGTATCACTCCCCTGCACAGCTCAATGCCAAAAGACTCCTTCGCCACCAGCCACCGCCACAGCCTCCATTTCCCAAGCTGAGTTAACTGAACCCTGCTTATTTATTGCTTAGATCAAAGTAATGAGCAGTCATATCTCTGGATCAATCAACTGATCTCTATAACCTACAAGAGAGTGCTTTCAAAAAGATCAAAGACCAATGAAGCATAGCTGAAAATTAATATGATGCTAACCAAATTTCCAGGAGGAAATCCTCCCACCCACCCTACTGCTATGTGGTTCAGAAGCCTTTTTGATCCTGTGGCGAACATGCGCATTGCCATCAGCCTACCCAGCTCACCGCAACCTTCCCTTGTCATAGCACTTGCTCGCCTACGTGGCAGTACAGCTCTGCCCTAAGAAGCAGCAGCTAATTTTCACCAAGTTTTGCGTCCCCTGTACCACCACTGCTTGCATACAGAAGGAAGTTCTCCCTAAAAGCCAAGCTGGCTACCCAGCTGGATGGGTACAACTGCTAGGTTTGGTAATGGGCAGATGATGCCCATCATTCGCGTGTGTGTACCTCCTCTGCTGAAGGGGTTACACACATGTGAAGGACCAGGCTTGCCCACCAGCACTAGGAAAGGCAAGGCATCATCGCAGGATCAGCCCAGGACAGCAAGAGTGAGCTTCCCCTGCAGCAAAACCTTGCTTCTCCACCTGGACACAAGCAGCGCTGGTGGAGAACAGTCATTTTTACACACCTGCTTTTCAGAGTAGACACATACTTGGAAAAAACCCAAAGATTCTCCCCAGTTCATTATTCCAAAACAACAATACCCCAGGCTTTTACAACCCTCCCAGGTAATAGTTCACCCAGCCCATGTGGCAAGCTTTAAAGAGCAAAATTCCTCCATGGCCGCTTCCTCTCCCAAAGGGTGAGTTTCCATAAGCAGCTCCTCATACGTGCAGAGATACCAGCTCAACCTTTACTGACAAAGCCAAAATTAACTGCTAATTTTTAAGAGGCACATTGCTTGCAATTAGCCTGCTCCCAGAATAAAACAGAATTAAAAATATAATAGTATTGGCTTGGAAATGCAGTAGTCAAGTTTAGTTTAAAACGAACGCCATGCAATTAATGACTAAGAGGAAGCAAAAATAGTAAACTGGCAAGTTTGGCGTGAGACTGTTCTAGAGTTAAGGGCTTCTTACACAGAACTGAAATGTGTTATCTGGGGGGTGGGAACAAAGGTGACAGGAAAAAAAAAGCAGGGGAGATTGGCTGGAGTTCCTTTGCAAACTAGCTACTAGGCAATGCTGCTATAACCCTACGAAAGCAGCCAGCTGTGGTGTAAGACATACCTCATTAGAAGTTAGCTTGTCCTGGGGTGTCTGTGGGGACATGGTGGGTGTCGGCTGGCTGGAGGATGGGGAGGAGGAGGTGGAGGAAGTGGAGGAGGAATGGCTTTGCTGTAAGAGATCTGGCAAGAGGTGAATGCGACCGGCAAAGCCATTGCTCTCATGATGGCTGGCACGCTTTTTGTCAACTGTACTCTGTAGAAAAAACAGGCACACTTGTCTTGCTCAAGTGCTGCTTAAAGGTCTACAGCCCTAACAACTTCTCTCCCTCACTTTCTACCTTTTTACATTTATTTTTTAATTTATTTTTAAAAATAAGCTGATAATCCATGCCTTGATGCCTGATGGAAAGGGAAAGTGGGCAGAGCTACTAGAATTCAGCAAATTCCCACCTCTTCTGGCAGGCAAAAACTTAGTTCATGTGGCTGACTTGCACAGCCAGCTCCGCTAATTAACAGAAGAGTAGCTGTGATGGGAAGTCCTCCACCACAACACGGACAAGCACATTTTGGGGGGTGGAGGGAGGATTTCTTTCCCTACTGCTTTGTTTAAAACTAACTTAAATCCTATACAGATACGAGCTTGGACTGTCTGGCAAATGCCTTCAGCTAACTATTTAAAACAATAAGCATGAAATCTTAATTTTCAAACCAGAGGGCTCAATTAAGAAATTGGCATTCAGTTGTGAAATTCAGGAATGCGATTACTGAGGAATCTCCTATAAGCTAGCATGCTCATTAACACACGAGCTCATTTGAAAGCAGGGAATCATTATCTTTCAGAGGCACAAGAATGCAGTATTTTCAAAATCAAAGGCAACAACACAGCACTCTAGCTCTGTCCACATTCTCTGCCTTGCCACCTACTTCGTTTCTCCATTCCCCCACAGTAACTGCTGCATGAATTTGTATGTACATGTGTGTGCGTATGTTATCTAGGTGGTCTGTATGCCCTCAGCTACAGGTTCAGAACTATTTAAAAAATCCCTGAATGCTCCCCCCCAGCCTCCTCCCAGCCCCACTCTATGGTTCTATGGTAAAAACAAACTAAGTTCTTGCTCCAGGTACTTGCTCCAAACACCTGCAGCTTTCCTACCCTTCTCTCCTACAGACTTTGAGGTATTCTGCATGGTGCTGCCACAGTGTCACTGGAAAGCATGCAAAACAGAAGCAAGGGGTGAAGGGCTACTCTCCTCTTTGCATGCATCAAACAACTTGCTCATCTGGAATTGACTACAGCTGTGTCTTGATAATACGAACAACAAATATAATGTAGAAACAGCATGGGTGAATGAGCGAGTGGGTTAATGAGCACAGAAAAGGTGCAGAACTGCACAGGGAAGGAAAAGCAATACCTGTCGGACAATTAAGGTGCCCTCCTTAGAAGGAGTCAAGGCAGGTTCACTCTCCACGTCGTCATGGACGATCATGGTTTTCACTGACTCTGTTTCACCATTGCTCAAGTTCAACGTTGACCTATTTGCCGGACAAGAAATAACTTGAGTGAGATAAGAGCACCTACTTCCTAGCTTTTGCTGCCCCACACCAAGGCACGCTGAATTTATATTGTGCACAGAGTGGAGTATTTACATAACCTGCCTAGGAAAGCTTCTCTATTTAAAAGGAAAAGGAGTCAGGAGTTTGTTACACACCACTTCTTGCTTTATAACAAATAAAGGGAGAAGAGGGAAAGGCATAACATATAGAAGCCTACTTTTTGAAAAGATTACCCTGAAGTTTGAAAATGTGAACACACTACTGTGTCTTGCTCACAAGTTGTTCTAACCTGAAGGAACTAACATACAAGTCAAAATACACAACATCCTTTTTCTTCAACCCCCTAACAGGGAAAATCGAACACTGTTAGAAAAACTAACACTGCTCGGACATCATCTGGTCCAGAAGTAGATTCATCTGCTCCTTCTTGTTCCATATCATCATCTTCCTCATCCGTTGTCCCTGACTCCTCACTTGAGGATGAATAATCCGTTACTTTATGTGGAGGTCGCACATCCTCTACCGCTCGCAATTCCTTTGCCAATGCAGTTAAATCCTGATGGGAGATGGAGGAAAAAACTGATGTTGTAAGGAAGAGAAGAGTTTGGAAGACAAACTCACAGAATCAGTGCCCAATTTCCTCACTTGCTCATTGCTGAACATCATTCATTTCTATAGCCTCAGCAGTACTGATTCTTTTGATTTACTCATTCTTGATAGCAAGTTACTAAAACTCACTTTCTGATAAATTAAAGCACCAAGAAAGCCAGCCTAAGGAGCCCTTGCCATATTACAGAAAAATGTATACTCTGAATCCCAGCCATCCTGATTATGACTTCAGTTTATCCCATGATACTATCTGAAGGACATATACAAGCACCTGGACCCACTCTCTCCCAGTGGTTGACTATTACAGTTCATTTCCCTAAACTCTGCTGGTTAATAGCAACAAGAAGAAATCCAGGCAGCAAGGTAGCAGAAAGATCCTAAGACTTACTGAGCCATTCAAGGCACAGTCACAGAGAGCTGATCCCCTTGAAACCTTTTGATCCATTTCTAGTTGCATGGATCCACACTAACGAGTTCACCTGAAAAGTCAGGTTCATCAGCACCTGCTCAGTCACACACAGGTGTCAGTATGAGACATAAGCTGCTTTGCCGTCTCCAACTTGGAGAGTGGGTAAATCAAGTTCGCAGTCAGTGCAGTCTGCGCTGAGTTGTGTAGCTATGCTTTACTTAGTTGAATAAAATCCAACCAATACTTCACATGTTGTACTATCCAAAGTGAAGGACCAAGCTGTAGGTTTCTTTAAGAAAGCAGCTTTAACTAATGGATTTGGATGCTACTGCAGTATCATAATGGCAAGAGGAAAAAAGTTTTAAGGAAAGTTGGAAATACCATGATGCCCCAGATACAACTGGATGTCAAGTTGTAATCAACTGTAACAGCAGCCGGATAAAGAAAATATCAGAAATCTTTCACAGAAAATAGCACCAGTTTAAGGTCTTACCACTTCTCCCTGCACCATTCAGCCCAGCATTGGCACATTCAGGTCAAAAGCACCATCATTGGTCCAGCCCCGGGAAGGAAGCACAGGATTGAAAGAGAGAAAGGAAAAGATTAGCAAGGAAGAAGACTAGAGAGCAGAAATCAATTCCAGAAGCAGAGCAAATTCTAGTGTTTCAAGTACTGTGAGGTGGGGAGGCAATGGCAGAGCCCAGGACATGCTGCTAGGCCCAGAAGACAGGAACTTCAGCTCCAGCTGAAGCTCACCCCCAATGGCAGCATGAATGTAAGCTTGCCCTGTACATTTGGTGGGCCTACCTCAAAGAGAGGGGAGACAAGGGAAAGTGGATGCAACTTACAGCAGGCTTGATAGGTCTGAAGACTTCCTTTTTCTCTTCAGGCTTTTTAGGTGCACTTTCATGACGCTGCGATGGAGAACCCTCTGATTTGGATGATGCTGCATGCGTCAAGGCCCCAGAAGGAACACAGAACAAAACAGACTAAGCAGGGAGCTGAAGTATATTTTCTTACTTTACTTTGTAGTGGGCAAGAGAGATGAGAAAGTTATCAGCCTATGCCTGACAGGAAGACCTAAGTTTCACTGTTTCACCACTATACTGCCCCTGAAGGACTACACAGAAAGCCATCATAAGCTGTGATCTGTATAGGTACAGCTGGCCTATGATTGAAGCCAAAGTAAACTGTCACACAGTTGTAGACCAAAGAGAGTAACTGGACTGTAGCCACAAGCTGGAGAACCTGCATCAGCATCCAACATAACCCAGCTGAGACATATCCATAGCAGTGTGCACCTCATCAGTCACCACCAAGGTGACCAGCAACAAGCATCATGTGTCCTTGCACAGGAGGAAGGGAGCTGTGAGAGCACGGAAACTGGGCTGTTTGCATATAGGAAAATGCAGCTGTGACTAGATGTGAATCAAAAAATGAAACATTTTCACAATGACTTCTACACCTACAGTCTTCCCCAAGTAAAGACATACTGTCAAGGCTAGAGGAAACTAATCCAGATTTGGCACTGCATGCTCAAAGGTCTTTCCCAGTGAGGGTTTTCAACCTTCATTATTGTTTCACAACTTAACAAATTTAGAAACACAATGTTACAGAGGGTGAGGAAAGGACTTACATCTCATCCTGAACCGCTCTCCAGACCCACTCTGAGAGCCAGGGTGGGAGCCAGGCTGTGAGCCTGAGTTGCTTGAACCTGAAGAACTGCCACTGCCTGGCCTTGGTACGAGCTTCTCCACCCTTTCCCACAGCAGACGAGGCTCTATATTGCTGTATCAAGGAAAGAAAGACACATATTTCAGTTTCAGATTCCCATTTCTAAACTAAAATATCTGTTTTCCTCAGTGTTTTGCTAATAACTTTGCCGAAAGAGCACTTAATGCTGAGCTGAGAGCATCAACGATGCTTCAAAACCCAGGCAGTGGCTTCCTTTGGAATACTTCTCCATTTTTTAGGATATTTATTTATTTATCATCCTATTTATTTAGGATGGAAAGAAAAAAAGTTAAGGTGTGTGTAAGCTACTCTTTTTATTTGGAACTGGCTACCTGCCATTCTTATGCATCTAATCTAAAGTGAATCCAAAGTTCTCAGCCTGGCTGCAGCAGGTTTATAATTGGCTCAGAAGTGCCCTGGCCAGCCAAGCATAAGCCAAAAAGACATAACTGCCTGTCCCCCTCAGAATACCCTCAGCCCCGTGAGTCAGTGTCAGTGAGCCAGTTCCAGGGTGGCCTATCCATGCCGCTCTGCAGAGCTGTGGAGGCAGCCCCTTCCATCCCCTTCCTGACCTCAGATGCTGAGTCACAGCTCATGGGCTTTTCTTCCCTTCTTAAAGCCTGGCTCTGGCCCAGAGGCCAGACAGTTTCTGAGATCGTTTCACTTCAGATGTTACAAACACTTTTGCTGCTAGTAATCCCCACAGTACGCCCAAGATGACCCGTTGCATCAAAAGGCAAGATGTTCATGAATGGCCACATTATTTCAGAAATATTAAGGATATTTTGAAATTGTTGCTAAAGTTACAGGGCAGGCTACTTGAAGGAGGAGAAGAAAGAAGAAATTCTGCCAGTGTTTGTTGGCACATGTACAGCACCAAGGGAAATTAATATTCATCATTACTGAAAAGGGATCCAAATTCATCTTCCTTTCACATCCAGCACACAATGCCAGAAGCTCTCTGGAAATGCCTGGCTTCCCATGAGCCTTTTCCTTCCAACTCAAGCAAGGCAATGACATATTGGCTTACAAACCTTGTGGAGTTTCTTTGACCTGCTTGGTTATTTTGCTGTCCACTGCCCTGCAGTGGAGAATCACGGCGCGACAGGACTGGCGATCGGGATGTTGTTCTCACAGGTACCTTGGGGAAAAAAAGGGTGTGTTAAATCCATGAAGAGGAGAGAGAGAAGAGGAAGATTAAACCTCTTCTGCTACAGAATATATTCTTAAGATCTTGACAACAATTCTAAGTCCAAGCTATCATCAATGACCAAACAAACACCCACAAAACCAAGGACATTAGCTGGGTCGGTGTTCAGATTTGGAAGAGAACTCAAAAGTTTAGTCTTAACATTAAGCAGTGCTTAATAGTTACCACACGAACACATAGACGCCCCACTACCCTCCAACTACTGAGACATTCTAAAAGAATATGGCACTCTGACTGAAGCAGGGGAAGCACAAAGCAATTTGCTGAAACAGCATGAGAATTAGGAGAATAAGCTCAGGGGAATCAAACAAATGCCTGGGAATGGATCAGCAGAAGGCAAAGACTGGTGGGAGGGGAGCAAGAATATACTCAGAGGAAGCAAATCCCAGTGGATGCGAGGGGGGTTGGGAGAAGGAGAGGAGGAGGAAATATATTGAATGTTTCCTTTTTGTTCAGCTCCATCTCAATTTCAAATACGTGTATGATTCATAGTTTGGGTTGCTAACAGATGAAGAGGAAAATTAACTCTGAGCAATAACCTCAGGGATATTTTAAATTCTTTCCTGAGTATGGTAATGATTTGCATAATAAATTGTCTCTGAAATAGCTGCATTCTATAAATAATTGCCAATTTTATATGAAGCTTCAATATTGCACTTAAGGTTGATTATCATTAACCCATTGACTAAACACCTACGTTATCATCTGCCTTCCAAAATATTGTTACCAATGCTGGCACAAGGGCACGGTCTTCCCAGTGCCCCGTGTATCACATCCTTAAGAAAATAATAATTAATAATAAAGAAAAATAGCACACATCTGTCTTTCTACTCCTTACCCTTGGAGGCACCTCGTCACTGTCTGATCTAGCCCAAGCCTTTTGGGTGGGGTCAGGTACCTCCGACTTAGAGTCAGAACTCTGATTTAGCACTTCACTGCGTGAAGGTGGATATGGGTCCTGGGAACGAAGATGGTGATGAGCAAATTTGGGAGAAGGGTCACTGAAGGAATGGGATCGCGAGACAGGGGAAACATTGTTCTTGAGAGATGCCAGATGGGACCACTGTACCTTACAAGAAAACAAAACATAAAACATTCAATGCGCTCAGTATAACTGGCTTTCCAATTAACACAGAATAAAGGCAGGTGGGGAGGGCAGTGACAAATTGGTTATGGCATTAGGTAAGCGTGGGGTGGAATCAATGCATTTAAAAGCAAGGCAAGCGCCCAAAGAACGTAACAGACTGAAAATACAGCACATACGCATTTTTGGTGAGGTACGCTCTCCACATACACATACACTGGTGCTTCCCCAGAAGAAAAGGGGACCTAATATCTGCACCCTGAGCCTGAGTCCAAAGGCCACTAAGGACAGAAGTTGCCTTCCATTCCTCGGTCTTCAGTGGGCTTTGGTCAGGTCTCATGGCAGCACTGGTGGGCTGAGAAATTTGAAGCATATATCCAATCAAAGAAATGTACAAAATTAAAGAACGCTGTAAAATGTGCAAACTGACAGACATCAAGTTACCTAATAAATTTAGGAACTAGATACAGTTCCAAACTTTAGGACAAAGTCCATACTGCAAAAGCCTTTATCCTTTTACAGTCATTGAAACATATACAAAAAAACCCATAATATGTATTGCATATAGTATACATATGTACAATGTATATTATACTTACACCATATATGTACCATATACTGCACATATATACATATTTATACGAAAACTAAGAACACATGTACATGAACACGTATTCAGTTACGCAGACTAAGAAGGCACAACAGTGACTCCAGAGTTAAAACCCTATTGTGATTTCCACTGAAATCCATATTGACCCTTCAGCCTACTCCCACCTTGTGCAAAAAGTTGTGTTTCAGAGGCAGTCTCTGAAACTAAGGAGAAGAAAAGGTCATAACTGAGCAACACACTGTTTTCATACTTCATAATTAAGCAAAACTTTGCTTTCAATCCCAGTTTCAGTAGGCTGGTTGTATTTGTTTTTATGTGATTATTATTTCCTCAATTTTAATACACACAGCTGTTGAAGAGCCTGATTATCCTTAATGTAAGTGGAAGACCCAGACTTTAAAAGTAACTGGCACAGTGAGCATGAAGATACAAGTCCAATATTTTGAAATAGTCATAGAGGTTTGAATAAAAGCCAGGAATTAATGAGTAAGAGATGAAGTTCTGTCCTGATTTCTCATTCTCCCGTCTGTTCAAATTCTCCTGTTGCCTAAAAAAGTTGCAAGACCTAGTCACAATGAGGGATGGGTTTAGCTTGCACTGTCATCAGCAGACTTAATTTGGGAGAAGAAAATTCTGCATGGAAACAGAGGAACTGAATGTAGAGCTCCACAGTTTAATTTAGCATATCTAGATCCCCCTGAATTTATGGGCTCTATCTAAGTTTTATACAAAGGTTCCTTTATAAATTCATGCATTCATGTTGCAATTCCTATGAAAAGCAGATAACAAGATCTGGAGGTTTTTCATTAGAAAAAGCCAGAACAACAGCAGCCACACAGCTTAGTGGTTTCAACCTCTTTTGGATTTTTCCAGGAGGGGCACAGAGCTCTATTTAGCAACTGTATGGCTACAGACAACAAACCTGCTTTTCTTAGTCATGTTTTGTAAATCTCTCTGAAGCAGTGCTTATACTATTAAACACCACTGGTTTAGTTAGCTTTTTCTGCAAGAACGGAAAAACAAAGCAAGCTCAGTTCTTTCCTGAGCACCCTTTGTGGTAGTAAATGTTTTGCACAGATCAAATTCTGAATTGCAAAAGTATACTGCAACTTTTGCCAGTGTTTAGCCCACCACTCCGCTGTTGCACAGATAATAATGGAATGCAACAGTTCTAATCTAGCTCTAACATTATATAAAAAGAACACACACAAAAAAAAAAAACCCAAACCCAAACTAAAAAAAAAACAAACAAAAAACCCAAACAGAACATCAAACCCATCCCCAAACCCACAAATCCATCAGTTTATCAATAAGCAAAACCAGACAAGGAGCAAATGTAGTGAATAAGCTGCTTTGTATAACAGTGCTACCCTTTACATAAGACTTTCTAAGTGCCAAGATCTGCAAATTTGAAAGAAACATGTTGGGACTTCTGCATTTCCTCCAGGCTCACCGAGATTTTCTTGGACACTTACCTGAGGCTCCATTGGCCTCTGCAGGGCAGGCTGAGCAGGTTCTGAGTTTCCATTAGAAAAGGACTCTGATCTTGAAGGCACTGGTGGCTCCAACACTTTGCCCACCTGTTTAGACTGTGCTTCAGGGGAGCCCTGATTAGTTTTTCTAAATCTCTCCTCCACCTAAACCAAAATAAATGGAGGTTAAGCCTGGAGTCAATAAAACCAGTTGCAGCAGGAAGATGAAGGTGAGTACAACTTCAAGTTTACCATAAAGAAACCAAAAACATTTAGGAGGATTTTTTCCCTATCACTTTCACCATAACTGTAAAACACCAAGTGAACTACACCAAAGTCGCAAGTATGCCAATAGGGAATAATAGGAAGAGTGGATACAGCACATATTAAGATGTGAAGTGATATGATTAAAGACCATTACGAAGCTTGTTTCTGCCTAGACTAGTTATTACCCATTAGTATTTTCCTCACAGACAATAAAAAGGACAGATGAAAATAGAAACAACTTTTCAATATAAAAGTGTATTTCCCTTCCTATAGTTACCTGCCTCACTCAACCAATGGTATTTGATATCTGCTTTCTTGTGCTTGTTTCTTTAGCAATGCAAGAAGAGATAGAATATGGTTCTCTACTGAGTAAAACTGGAGGCTGTTCGGTTTTAGGTATGAAATAGGAGAGCTGGTTATCCTGCTCTTATCAGACAGTCCCAACACAACCTCATAGCTGCAGAGAACAGCCCCAGCAGCTTGTTTCTTGTTCTCAAGGAGGTGTAGAATTGATCGCACATGGACTGTGAGAGTTTGTCAGGTGGAAGACTACGGTGGAATGTGCTCCATTCTCAACAGAACATCAAGTGAGGTCCTCATGCAGAAACATGGCCTCTTCCAAGACTTCAGCATTGTGAACGAAGTGAAAAGTACAAACAGCAAGAGATGGAAGGAGGCTCCAGGCAAAAAGGAAATACCCTCCTATTTCCCAAGATGGTCTGTGGGTGGAACCAGGGCAGTGTGCACATTTCTGCCACAGCAGCTGCCTCTGAGGAACATTAAACTCCCAGCATTTTCTCACATCACCAAAGAAAAATCGTATTAGCAGCTTGAGCTGACTTCATTTGATGAAATTCTGTTCACAATATTTGCTTTAACCCTTGTGCCTGGAGCACAAAAACAGCATTGGGGTGTTTCCTAATCGATCCCTTGCAGTGATGATCTGGAGAGACTGACTGTTGATATAGCCACGTCAGAAGACAAAGGCAAGTTTTCAGGACTCCTCAGCTGGGCTGCTTCATAAACCCAACCTGCCTCTGCTTTACAAAATTTGAGTTAACAGTTTGCCTGTGGGAACAAGCAGACAAACTTCTGCTAGGTCTATACAAACTACACTATGACTTGGGACAATAATGGAGGCCCACATCTTCACCATACAATCATTTTCACTACTGTGTTCAACTTCACAGAGCCATCCTTTAAAAAACAGGTCAGACTCCTTGTTATGAATAGAACAAGGAAAAGCCCCAAGTCCTCCTGTCTGAAGGAAGCGTCTTTCACAGTGCTAGCTGTAGATGATACGAGGTTTCTTCCATAAAGCACAGAAACTGCACGAATCAAATGTCCTGAGAACCACGCAAGAAGTGGGAAGGAGGCAGTGAGCACATCCTTGGATAAAAACAGGCCCTGTTCCAGTCATCTGACTGTTCAGACTAGAAAATGGCATTAAGCCTCACTCCTTGCTCTAAGCTTCCTGCTGTTTCCCAGAGCCAATCATTGAAGTCCTCTTCCTTATACCACCATTGCTACTGCAATGGGGAAAAAAAAATAGATATTACAGCTATAGTTTAATGACAGTTTTTAAGAAGAATATTACACAGCAATCTCTAGGAAGATCTGACTATTAACACAGTACTTCTGCACCCTCACTTTATTCCTCCCAGCTAGAACAACCACAAAAGAAAAAAACTATGACAAAAACCAGCTGAATCAGGAATTCTGCTGAAGGATGTAACACTTTGACTCAGGAGTTTCTCTCCTTTTCAGCTATGAAAGGAAAATGGGAGGCAAAGAGTAGATATATTTCTGCATCCTCCAGAGCCAGCCTTCAGGCTGGACAGGAGCACTGGACTGGCACTATGCTTTCACTGAGGCAGGCCAGGAATGTGAAACAAGGACAGAAGGGCTGGTTCCATGCCTGCATTACCATGTACTGGACAAGTCTGAACTTCTTCAGACACAGAGAGAGATCGAGAGAGAGAGAGAGACATACCAGATACTTCAACCACCAAGCAGAATGGATGAGATAGCATAAACATGGTTTATAAAGAACTTGGACAACAGTAGCTACAAGAAAATGAGTTTATGCTCACCAAGCCCAAACAGCAATACTTCAAAGGCAATAAAGTGCTACTGGACAGAGGTGGACTGAAAGCTATTTTATCATGTTCAACAGTCCCAAGGATTTTTTTTTGCTCTTGTTCCAAAATGTATTTACCTAGTTCCCACATGCTAGTGATAAATGCCATTAACAGCTTTGACCAGTATTGCCCAGTCTGGTGGTTTGTGGGCACTATGGTACTCAAAGGAAACGTAAGAATAAGGCTGCTGAAAGAGAGCCAAAGGTGTATCAAAGAGGCAATTACTTGCTTAGCAAAGTTAACTGTGGACCAGTGAAAACGGGAGACCACTTACTGAAACAAACTGCACTCTGATGAACTCAAATCTACTTGTTAGTGTCCAAAGTCCAAGAAGGCAACACCACTGACTTTCATAAGAACAAGGTGTGATCTCAGAAGAGAATACTTAATTCAAAATGAAACTGATGAAATTTAGGTTTGTGTTCATGAGGAAGAAATTTCCAAGAGCATAAGCTAAAGCACCAAATGTGTAAACAGCCACTGTGTGCAAGCATTCCTCACAGGTTTGTGCTTTCGAACTGCCTCCCAGTTTCCGATTGCCAATACTTGCCAGAGACACAGACTGTCAACTGCACCAATGCTTCAGCTCCTGATGTGACACTTCCAAAACCAAGTCCCCTCAGACTGCAGCCTTCCAGAATTTTTTTCTACCCTCAAAACTCTGAACTCCAATGATCTCAGGGGAAGTACTCAGAAGCAGCACTCAGGTTCAGAAACCAGTAGGCTACATTTTAAAATACCCTGCCACTTATGAGTGACCCTTTGGCCTCCAACTGTACTACAGCAGAACTGCAGTCACAATGATGGCAACAGGCAGGGGCAGAGGAGCAGGCAGCAGATTCCTGCCCACAAACAGGACTTACCTCACGTGCTCTTTCAGCAGGCTCATAGTGGGATTTTGGCTCAGGGGTATGATAGCTTTGTTTATTTCTTTCTTGCTGCTGCTGCTGCTGTTGCTGCTGTTGTTGCTGCTGCTGCTGCTGCTGCCGCCTGTGATCATGCTGCAGCGACAGGAGATAGGCTTGCTCCTGCTGCAACTGCCGCTGGAGTCGCTCAGCCTGTCGGTGTTCCTCCATCTCTCGCCATCTGTATTCCTTTGAAAGAACGCGTAATTCAAGACATGATATTGACCATACAGTAGGCATGTCCCTATCCATCCCGTTAAAAATGCACCTTTCTGGTTGTTGTTGCCTTTTTTTTTTTCTTGTTTTCTTTTTTTGTTTATATCATCATAAAAGTATACCCAAGAGCTAAGTTAGACCAATATGGCATGTGTCTCTTGTTGGGAAAGGTGAGTGTGTACTGCTAAGCTTGACATGATCGAAGAGTTATGCCAAAACTGATATTTAGTAAAGGAAAAAAAAAAAAAAGTTATTTATACGAAATCCAGTGTAAAGTTCATAAAACAATGATTTAGACCAACACTAGGCCATTGTATCCTGGGGTGGATTTACATATCATGTGTGCTTTTGATCTGCAACATAAGCACTCTAGTTCTTCACTGAATGCCAAGGTCTGTTCAGAAACTCGACCACCACACCAGAGCTGTTCTACTTTATCATAAAGCCTCCTCTTACAGCCCAGAAACCAGTGTGACCATACAGCACTTCTCGTATGTGCCTGTCAGCCCACGATGCTAGCATAAACGGCCTTTTAATCAAGCTCCTTTGTTGTCATACTGTCAGTGCAGCTGTGCCCGACTGAGGGAAGCCTAGGACTGGCCGGATAAATGGATCCTATAGCTACTGAACAAAACAGATACAGTGCTTTACCAGTAACATGGCCTGCTCCTGGAGCAGCTGCTGCTGTAGAATTTCCAAGTGCCGCTGCTCCTCTTCTAGCTGTCGCCTGATATACTCCTGTCACATAGAAATTACCCAGCAATAAATTTATTCAAAAGGAATGCATCAGAACCCCCTGGGTGGAACACCACACGCTACTTCCCCAGTTCAGCTTTAATGAGAAACGCACTTCAGGATGGATTAGTGCCTGCAGAACAATTGAGGAAGCCCTGCCTCCTGAGCATCGGCTTTCAGCCCCTTCTGTTCTGAAATTTGCACTCCTGCAAATGTTGCCGGCATGGGCCAGAGCTCATTTCCATATTTTGGAAGTGGTTTCAAGAAGCAGCAAAATGCACTTGAAGATTTTGGAAAGTTAAAACACAGCGAGTCTTGACTCAACACAGCCAATACGAAGTCACATGCAAGTTGTATTAAACATTAGTTGTTGCACTGGTGCGATGAACTGTTAGCAACAGCTAGAGCCAGGCATAGTGTAGGCAGACTTGGAGCAAGCTCCCCGAGAGGGTCTCTGCCAAGTGCAGTTGTGACCTGCTCTGCCATCTCCCCTGCTGCCCTTACCAGAAGCTTGCCCTGAGCAGATACTGCCAGCCTTGCTGAATTATGCGATGGTTATGACACAAACAAACATCCACCAGGAAACAGATATTAGACCGAACTTCAGATCTAGCCATCTCTTCACCTGCAGCCTCAACAGGTTGAGAGGTTTACCCACTGCTTCGCCTGGCCCCCTGAAGAACTCAAAACTCTGAAGCACCAAACCCAAGCTGATAACATCCTATCATGCAATTAATGGAAGTATGTAACATGTGCATGCGCACACACACAAGCATACACACACACACACATTTACAGTGTATGCATAAAGAAATTCATGGATCAGTGATACAGTGATGGGAGCTATAGAAAGTCTTGTGACAGACTGATGAGATACACTATATTGCTGTTACGCACATTGGCTGTGCCATAGTTTGGGTTAACAAAAATTCTAAGAGGGGGCATGTCTTTTCTTCTGAAAAAGAAACAAATTTGAGTGGTTCAGCTTGGCCACATCAATTAACCATTTGTCATTATTGGCACTGTGCGTAATTTGCATTTCAACAGTTTAAAAAGCAGCTGGGGGAATACCCGGTGTCTGCCCAAAAGCAAATTGCTGTGCGGTAATTAGAGATTTTCCATACATTTATTCCCATTGGTTAGTCTTCTCTCCTTTTGGCTCCAAATTTTTTTTGGAATATATGCAAACACAATAAAATTCAGCAGTAACACAACCACCAATGATTGAAAATACAGGTACTTTATGTCAGAATAAAATTAAGGTGTATCAGGCCAAAACTAGCATTCCTGAAGTTAATAGGAAACTTACAAGCAGTTTTGGCCCTTTATTTGGGACAGCATTTTGCAGTACATGCACAGTAATTATTACCCTGATTAGCGCCCTGATTCAAGTTCTGAAAGGATTTTAAAACATGCAGATTTCATGCATAAATATAGCAGCTGAATTTGACAGTTTAAAGGGTTCCTCACCTGTACTTTCTATGTATCAAGGACACAAATTTAAGATATATTTGCTGCCTGAACTGGCATACATTATTAGAGCTGATTTTAAATAGGGCAAGAGAGGGAGATTGCATAGTTAAGTTTTAGGAACGAAAACCCTTGGCAGCTCAAAGCTTCCACCTCAAATTCCAAATACTCAGAAGTTTATGACGAGCCTCTGACCAATTCTGGGTGCCAGAAGCTGACACACAACAGAGCTGCCATTCTCTGCGAGGCCTTCTAAACAGGGGCATGTCCTGCAAGAAGCACTGATCCAGCAAGACAAGCCTAGAAACGATTTCAGCCCCAGTGATGATTTCACCAATTCTGATGGTTTTAGCCAAGCCCAGGGGCACGAGCTGAATTTAGAATGAGTACTGCAACAAGACTTCTCTTTTTGAGGGAATATTGAGGCTGCCAGAATTTTCCATAAAGCCCTATGATCTATGTTAGTGTGCCTCCTGTCAGAGACAACAAGGATGAAAGGGTCAGCATTAGGTTGCCCAAGCTGATTTAGGCTTAATAATTTTAAAAAAATTAAAGTAGAATTTAGAAGAAACAAACCTATTACACATATATCTGTACCATGGACTCACCTGCTCCCTTTCTACTCTCCTCTTTTCCTCCTCTGCTCTTCTTCTCTCTTCCTCTTCCTTACGCCTCCTCTCCATTTCTTCCAGACGTCTTTTTTCCTCCTGTTCTCTCCGCCTTTGCTCACGCTCTTGTTGCCTTCGAGCTTCCCGTTCTCTTCTTTGTTGCTACAAAGGGGAAAAGAAACCACAAAGTTTTACTTTTGTTGTTATCAAAGAAAGAGGTGGGGTTGTTTTCTACTGTGAAGAGAGGGATTTATACCAGGACTGGCAAGCTCTGCAACTGAGTGACAAAACAGTACATGAAGCGTTCCACCAGGAAACTAACTTATAACCAGCATACAACTGCCCCTACAAGCAGCCTCACTTATTCTTTCTAGTTTCTTAATGCACACATACAAAGTCACGTACTATATTCCTGACAACAGAGGTGTGGAAGTTCACTGCTGCTCTTCAAGGGAGGCTGAAATACTGATACTGAAATCTCAATCTTTGATCAACTCTTGAACTCAAATTTTAATCAGAGTGACTATTTTCTTGACTTCAACACATTATCTAAATGTTGCCAAAAGGGACTCATCAGTCCCACTAAATCAGCTAAAACTCAAATGACAACTATCTGAGCTTTTGATAAGCAGCTTCTCTCTTCACACAATCCATGGTCTGCTAAGAACTTGATGGTGTTGGCTCCAAAACCAAGCTCAATTTAACCCACTGCCCAAAACTTTGACGAAGAGAAGATGAAGGCTGACCAGCAGCACCTCAGGCCCTCCCCAGACATCAAAAGCACCTATACGTAAAAGAGGAAAAACAGCTGAGCTGGGTTTTACACTCACACAGATAAGATTCCATGCATGACCCAAATACCAACTGGTGCTGATAAGCCTGCTCAAGTCTGAAAAGAACCTGAAGAACAGCTCTAGAAGCCATGAACCGACTCATTTATGTCTACACAGCACTACGAATGACTTCAGAGGAGACATTTTGAATGCCCATACAGTCGTGACCAACTCTTCCTGCACTTCTACAGAAACATCCAGTTACTCCACCTACCTCGAAATTCCAGGCAGCCTCCCACAACTGCTTAAGTGTCAAAAGACCCAGCTGCCTCCCGTTCAACCATCTACTGGGAATATTTACTTCCATGATAGATTCCTATAATATGCTAAAAAATCATAGATGAAATTTAAACAAAAAGAAGCACACCCAAATTTAATCCCAAGAAAATGTAAACTTACATTAGCTATTCCTTTTTCCATTCAGGTTAAGGTTAATACTACCATCAATTTTTGTTGAAGAAAAGCTGCCACAGATTTTTCAGTCTTAAAGCACTCCAACTAGACTTGCAAGAGCACTCAAACTAAGCTTTTATTTGGGTTCACAAATCCAGTTACTAGCGTGAATTTCATAGTTGTGCTCAGCTGAACAAGCAAAGGCCAATCTACACTCCCTGTGTTACTTCACAGGGTAAGTTTTCTCTGCTCGGCACATGACCCTGCATGACTATGAAGTAACTGAAAGCTCAACAGCCTTTTCCATCTTCTGGAATCAATATTGACATGACAGTGGAAAAGAAACACTGGGAGGGGGAGGATGATAAAGATGGTTAAAAATTAGCAGTACTTAAATAAAACAGGCTGCTTTCCGATTCTGTTTAACTAGCTGCATCACATTTTCTGTATCTTCTCAGAAACACAGCTCCCTTGCTCTTGTGTCTTCTCTCCCAACTAAATTCATCCACCAGACTTTTCTCTCTTGCTTAAACAAGCTCTCTTCAATGGATGTAGATACAAAAATAGTAAAAGCACTGCAAGGCAGCTACGGCACGCAGTACATTTCATGGGTTTCATTCCTTCATTTCTAAAGCACCATAAAAGGATTAAGTAGGCACTTTTATTTCTGAATATACACATCTATGTCAAACAATTTCTATATTTAAGTCAATATATTCATGTGCTTCTTGGCTAATCAAGTCTGACAGGCTCTTTGTTTAAGAAAACTAAGATATGAAGTACAGTAATTCTGTTGCCTTGAGGATGCAAGAGACAGCACACTGCTGACTGGTTAATATGAACATTTATCAACTCTAACACTTCTTAAACATATGAAGCCTGTCTGTTTAACAATATTGTGATGACATTGTTAAGTGGATATATTTCAGATCTTGGGATGGCATCATTCTCACTTATAAGGAAGATGGGCAGAGTTTAGGTCTTTTGGATGAAACAAGTTCATTGGTTTTTGAATCAACACAGAAGTATTCAGCAATAATTATAAATAACTGAACTTAACATGAGAAAAGAAAGTTACAAATTGACCAAGAGAGCCGATTTCCCATGGCATCATGAAATAAACAAAAACAATTGCTAAAAGATAAGACTTTTAAGCAAACCTTGAGCCAGATTGCCAGTTCGGCACCAATGGTAAATATTTATCACCCAATGAAAGAAATTTACAGAAAGGATTCTCTGCCACCAGCATGCATTTAAGTGAAATCTCCAAAGCACAAATGTGCTATTGTCTACGCGCCAAAGTACACAGAGAGACAGGGTTTCTCAGCACTGCTTCCGCCTTCCCATCAGACACTGCCTTAGCCCCTCTCCAAGTGGGTGGGAAGGCACTTGACATTACAGAAGCCTGCGCAAACACCCTACACAATCCACTTATCCCAGCCCCAGCTATAACAGAAAGGTTTCACTTCCTCTGCATGTGGCCTTTGAAACCTAAGCGTCAAACTACTGGCTGCTAACAAAGTGGAATTTACCTTTAACAAGCCAAGGGAAAGGAAACCTACACTGACAAGCATCTCTTGGGTCCTTGTCTACATCTTGTCAAAGCAATGGCAAAACTGGTAGGTGGCAAGCTGACACTGACCCAAGCTGGCTTCAGAAGCAGCCCTTTAGCTGACTTCCTACCATCCCTCTGTTGGTACAAGGTTGCCTTGTTGACTGCTCTAGCAAGTCTTCCACAAGGAGACACCAAAGCCCTGGTCACCATGTTCCTTAGGCTTGCCAAAGGAGGGGAGCAGGACAGGGAAAACCATTAGTTAAAATGAACATCAGTTCTGTTTGTAAAACTTGGGCTTCTGCATTTAATAAGTGTGATTGTTAGATACTATAATTTTTATCATACACTACAAAAAAGGCCTGATATAAACCACTGTTGCCCAATAGACAGCAGGTACAGATCTGGAGTCACTGAAATGATGGATGCATATCCACATTTTCTTTTGTTGGTATTACCAATTTTCTTTTACATGTGAGATGAAAAGCTTATTTTCAAGGAGCTAACTGTTAACCAGAAGAAATTTCAGAGCTGCCAAACCAGAGTTCTGACAGAGCCCAAACTGCCGCATTTCACAAAATCGGCATTTACTGTGCCAACAACCAAAAACCCATACAGAAAAAACAGTGTCAGTACACTAGCTCTTTGTCGTGTTTTAGGGTGCATTAATGACGAACTCATAATGGAATCCAACATCTCCACTTGGAAGACCATGCAGTAGAGCATGATTTACCAGGAGGGGGCAATGCAACTACACATGCAGTTGGTATATACCAACAACTTCAGGACCTTGTTCATACAGTGAAATGCTGAAGATAAAAATAGATCCTCTGATTTTGTATTAATAAAATTTTATTACTGTTTTATATCCAGATGAAGGTTGATAAACATATATATTATTTCTTTCACAAAGAATTAGGTAACTTAGTATCAGCTTATGAAGAGGATTGGAAAGATTAATAAAGAGACTTCTGCTTTGCCCACACTAGAGATAAACCAGAAGCAGAACTTCTTACTCAGTACCAATCCAAACTGCAAGCAATTCAAATGAAGCAGATATGAATAATCTCCTCTTCTGTAAAAGAAACAAAGACCTGGTAAAAAATCACCTGTGGGTACACCCACATTACCACCTTGGTTCAGTTCAGGATTGCTCTTTTGAAGTGACTTATCCAATCATCTCCACTTACCCAGTTTTGTTTCATATTCTGAAGATGTCTTGGTGTGCCAACCACTCCTTTTGGATGAAATTAAAAAGGCAGATGCACTCCAACCACAAGCAGGCATGCAGTCTAGACCTCAGCTAGTCCAAAGGAACTCCTCCTGTCTCTAAATATGTGAAGTCCTTAGGTCCTCAGCACTTTAATTACTGTGCTCCACAAATCTGCTTCTACAGGACTGTACTACTTGCCAATGGAGCTATAACCCACCACTTCAAAAACATCCATCTTAGGTTCTCATAACCAGGGAGACACACCATTTAATGAAGTTATACCGAACTGTGGAGGTCCACACAGAATGGGATTCCACCACAGCTCATTCTGAATTTCTCCCTAACCAGGTTCGGGTTTGCAAATTCAAGTGCCTTTCAATACCCCTCACACTGAGAACCGGTGTCTCCATGTTGCTGAACAGAAACACAGACGTATCTTAGAACAGACAGATTTCTTAACCAAAACACTTATATGTCATATGGCTGATATTTATGCAACTAGTCTTTGTACGATTTTTAAAGGGGGGGGTCAGAGGGAGGATAAATAATCCCCTTCCTGAAACATTTCAGGTCATTTGCTATGCTTTGACCATGTATCATTTCCACCTCCTCAGTAACATACAAATTCTCAGATTCCTGTAACAATGAGTTTTAGAAGTCACCTATATGTCTTTTAAAAAATAATCTTTTCTCTAATACTGCTGAGAATTACAGATTTTGGCAGATGTCCTAAACACCGTTCCTGTTGCAGTCTCGGTCAAAACTGTCTAGGCTCTGGGCCAGCATTGTAAGAACAAGCCCTCAATTTTAATTTAGGAAGTGGTGGGGGAGGTGGGGAAGAAGGGAGGGAAGTATAAGCAACTTGTCCAGGGAGATTATCTAATGCATAAAATTCTTTCCAAAGAAGGTTAAACAGGTATATCCAAACATACACTTCACATAAGGAAACACTACAAGAAAGCAAGGCTTGGTAAAAATATCAACAAAGTGATGGAAACCCAGAGATTCAGCGTGTGACACTAATTTTAACTCACATTACCAAG
>JAOEHY010038585.1:4455-17246 GCA_025447955.1 Psilopsiagon aurifrons
CCGGAGGAGCGCGCGCCCGCTCGCCCGCCCGCGCGTACGCACGTACGTGGCGCTGCGCGCGCGCGCGCTGTGGGGCACGTGTCGGCGGGGCAGCATGGCGGAGTGGCGCGCGGTGCCCAGCGACCTCTTCCCTTTCGTACTCGCGTTCCTGCGCGAGAACCGTTTCGACGGCGCGGCGCGCGCCTTCGCTAAGGAGGCGGCGGCGGTGAGCGGCGGGGTGAGGCGGAGGGGAAGGGAGGGGAGGGAGCGGGGCCCGGCCCAAGGGCCGACCGACTGACGCGGCCTCTCTCTTGGTTTAGAAGGAGCAAGACCCCAACGCGGCCTCCCTCCTGGACATCTATAGCTACTGGCTGAAGTAAGTGCTCCTCTGGCGGCGGGGGCCGAGCTTACCGGGGTGAGGGGGTTCGAGGGCGCACGCCGGCACAAGCCGCTGCCCGGCCCTCTGATTTCGTCGCTGTAGGTCTCCGGCGGCCAAGAAGAGAAAGCTGGTTCCCAACGGCTCCCAGGTGAAGAGGAAGCCTCCCTCCAGCAGCGATGACAGCTCCAGCGAGGAGGATGAGAAGCCCCCGGCCAAGAAACCAGGTGGGATTTGTGAGAGGCCCTAGGGCAGGCCACGGTTGTGTTTGGCATTGCCTCCTCACCTGGATATAGAGCTAAGCTTAAGCAGCTCATCTGAGGTGCTTCAACGGCTATCACGGACTAGGTTTTCATTGACAGATTTATCACAGCAAAAGACTTGCAAGGGACATGTGAGGTACATTCATCCTAGCTGAGGGAGATCACTTTATCCAATTTTAATATACCATTCAATTTGTCTCTTTTGGCTGAGACTGGTGGAGGCATCGGGCCGTATTGAGTTTTATAGGTGCTATAAAAGTAGCATTTTCATTACCTTGGCTGTATTGAGATTCTGCTTTCCAAACACTCATTACTAGGATGTCTTGGCAGGGTTACTCCAACTTGCTTCAGCACATTCAAATCACGTGTTGACTTAAATATTGAGCAAAACTTTTTCGAGTGTCTGTGGGTTGGACTGCTACTCTCCTCGTGATCCTCCACCCACCCCACCCTGTGCTATTTTCCAGGGATTCTCAGTTTCACTGAGAGCTTTAAAAGACAATTTCTTACCTTGCTATTGTCGGAAAACCAATTCAGGCTTTTTAAGTGCTTTCACATCTATTAAAATACGCAGAATTTGACGAAATTCCTGTATGGCTGAGATTTATCAGGCTCTTCTGTATTGGTGGGCACTGTGACCTGTTTCTTGCAGGGTAGTGGTATCTTCTACTTCCAGAGAAATACTGACTATCCCACCTGCTGCTTGTGTGAGGTTACTGCCCTCCTTTCTCTCAAGCCTGAGTCCTAGTGCTATCAAAAAATACGTCCTTCCACTGCACTTTATGTGGTGAGCTGTATTTTTCCCTTTTTATCTGCAGTTGTTCTTATGCCTTGCCTGAATCACGGTGTACACTTCACTTGAGGCAAACCAGAAAGGAGTAGATTTGACTAAAACTGAAGAAACCAAGTCACTGTTATGATCTTCATTCATGGTTTAATTATTGTAGCATATCCTTTTGCCCTGATACACACTAGTGCTGTGTAAAGATACATGAAAGTTGTGAATTAACTTACTATCAATGTGTGCTGTCCCTTATTTGCAGCTAAAGCAGCAGCTGTGACCAAGGCAAAAGCAGTTCCTCCAGCCAAGAAGGCAGAGAGCAGCAGTGAGGACTCCAGTGACGATTCAGACTCAGAGGAAGAGAAGCCAGCAAAGGTCAGCTTTTCTTTCCAGCCTCTTTCATGCACATTTCATAGTGATGTATAATAGCAAATTTGACCAGCAGAGTTCTCTCTGAAACTGGGCTCACTTTTCTGCAACTATGAAATGCCCAGGCTGCTGCAGGTACAATGTAAGAAGACTTTTCTGTACTGGCTGATGTGCTGTTTGAAGTGGTGCTGTGGAAGACAATTTAATGTCCAGCACCCTCTTTGATTCATACCCTCATGCCCTGCTTTTATCCTCAGACTGCCAGGGCTTCCTTTTTTTTTTTTTTTTCCTTGAGAAGGATTTATTTACAATCACTAAAAAAAGTTTGGGTTTGTGTGTTTGTTTTTTTTTTTTTCATATGGGTGCATATATAAAAAGCAAATCTCTTTTTTTTTTCTTGCTGCAGTCATGGTCTTGAGAAGCATGGGGGTGGGAAGAATGATGTCAGTGTATGCTAGAGGAGACCATCCAGAGTTGCCCAGTCAGTGTTTTCTGTCTTCAAATGAGTGTGGTCTGGAAAAGTAAGAGAACAATGCCAGCCCCAGAGCTGCCCCATTTATGGAAGCAGAACAGAATTGGAGTCTGAGGTGCAAAGGAAGTCTCTCATGGGAGGTTTTCAAGAGCAGAATTGTTATCCAGAGATTTTCAGGCCCTAACCATTAGGCAGAGTGGCATTTCCAAATCAAAATTAGAATCTCTTTCAAAGACAGCTGTTTATATTGTCTGTACATGTGTTCCATTTTTTAGCCTTTTTTTTATTATTTCATGGCTACAGGGGCTAATAATGTTTTCCTCCTGATGTTTAGAAAAGTGCAAAACCTGTGGTGAAGCCAGCTGGAACCAAAATCCAGCCTAAGAAGAAAGCAGAGAGTTCCAGCTCTGACTCAAGCACCTCAGATGAAGAAACACCAAAGAAACAGCCACCAAAACCAGCAGCACCTAAATCGGGTATGTCTTACTGTGTATCATGAGGCAAAGTGCAAAACCAGAGAAGCCATGGCAGGAGTGATGTGGGCTGTAGCTACATGCAAAGACACATGTATTAACAGCCATCTGAAAATCTGCTGACATTGCCATTTGCACTCCATTCCAGTCTGCTTCTGATGTGGAATAGGAGTAGAACTGACTGCGAATAAAAATGTCTGGTCCCAGATGCTGCATTGTTTGTATAGGTAGCCGTAATCAGTAACCTTAATGCTTTCTCTAAGCTTGCACTAGGTTAAAACAGTGGTTTTGCAGTACTCTCTTAATCTGCCCTATTGGCTTCCTGTGATTAGTTTCTCTCTATGGTACTTAATGCTGAGTATAATTACCCCTTATCTACTGTAGCATATTTTCTGATGTCCTTTTTTGCTTACCTCAAAAGGAAGTAAAGCTGCCCAGGCAGCTACCAAGGTGGTCAATGGAAAAGCAGCAAGCAGTAGCAGTAGTAGTGAAGATTCTGATGAGGAAGAAGCTGCACCAAAAAAGGTAAATTAGGCTGTGAAAAGCTTTGTGAACACTGTAGAAGTCTAGTAAGACTGGGTTTATCTGTCCTTCAGGGACTGCAAAATACATAGACAAAGGCACAGATGACACAGATGCTGAGCACAGCGTTTGTGGCTCTTGTACCTTCTCCCTTACACAGTGGGATTATGTATTCTAGTGCCTCTTTGTGCATTTGCTGTCTTCCCTAATACCTCCTAGCCATTTCCTCCGCTCCTTCCTTGTACAGGAGGATATATCACTGTGTCATAACCATATTGTAGTCTTTATTGTGTGTTCGCTTCTGCATGTCTTTTGTGCTTAGCTGTTTGTCATCTTGAGTTTTCCACTAGGGAGCATAAAAAATTTTTTTGCAACACAGAAAAAATCAGAGTTGTGCTTAATCAGCTATCATTTAATTGCTACTATTTTACTAGTTCTGTGCCCCTTGATCAGAAGAGCTCTTCCTAAGGGAGGCATGCAAGAGAAAGCAGCAGTAGAGTGGCCAGAAAGATGATGCTCATATGTTTCTTAAAATTCGAGAACTTTCATCAATCTTTCTCTCTTTGTCTTCAAAATTTGCTGTCTTAGATGAGATGTAGTGTTAAACAAGATCTGCATCCGGCTCATCCCACAAGACTTCTGTAACTTCTTTTTTAATGGATTTTCTTTTCTTTCTGTGATAAGGCTGTTGCCAAGAAATCACCTCTGCCAAAACCTGCAGCCACTCAAGCATGTCCAGGAAAAAACAAACATGCCAAAGAAAGTTCCAGTAGCGAGGACTCATCTGACAGTTCAGATGATGAAAAGCCACCCACAAAACAAAAGCCGAAGTCTGGTAGGTACTAAATACTGTTGCTGCTACGTGGGAGGAGGATGCTTTCTGCTAGTCCCACTGCCCTGAGAGAAGAATGTGCAGGGCATGGGCAAGCGCTGCTGTGCACAGGTTCCAGGTGGCGTTGGTGGTGGTACCATGAACCAGAAACGCAGTAGTTCTTTTCATGTGTGCTGTTAGGGCTAAGCTTACAATTCAGCTGCTCCCTCAGCAAGGGATGGGGTGTGAGGGAGATTGTGGCAGACGCTGCTTGGTTTGCGTGTCTTCTATGCAGGTAGACTTTTAAGTATTTGCTTGCAGGTTTCCTGACTGCTAGGATTTGGGAAGTAATTTGCTAGTGGTTTGGTTATTCTGCAACTGAAACAATTTAAGTATTTTTAAGGTTTTGAGTGGGTTGGTTTTGGTTTTTTTTTGTGAAGTATCCAGGGCACTCAGTTGCAATCCAACTGATGGGCTAAATGGGCCTCTTCAATGTAGTGCTTTTAAGATTTCAGTTGAGAGTTTATCTGTGTGGAGGACCAAGCACTGAAACTAAGTCTGATCCTCTAACTAAAGGATTTGAGAAGGCAGTAAAGGAAAACAATCAACAATATCTCTATTTGTTGGGGCTTTTGAGAAGTTTTGGCAACACAAACTCCCATTCTTATAAGTGCAGAGAAAACTTCTGCAGAGATGGTTGGGTCAGTGAACGCCAAGAGGAGAGTTAAGGTCACAGTAGAGACAGGAGGTAGCAGTAGAGTGGGTGTAAGCTTTCAGATAAATAATGAGTAAATGGAGCCAAATAGCAGAAGTGCTTTATTCTAACTTTTAACAAATCTTTCATGTGCTACTCACATTATTATGCAGACATTTGAAAACTGTGTCTATCTTTATAGGTCCATACAGTGCTGTACCACCTCCTCAGGCTGCACAGACCAAGAAAGGCCTTGCCAAGGCTCCTGTGAAAAAGGCTGAGAGCAGTGACTCTTCAGACAGTAGTGATGAGGCAGAGCAGGTGACCCCAAAGGAAGGGGCAGGTATGTTATGAGGAGAGGACTCTGCAGAGGAAGTACTACATGGTGCAGACAATGTTTTGACAGTGTTTTGGTTTCCTTGAAAAAGCCATTTGACTTTAGTCTGTGTTGCCATGTGCTTCTCTGGAAGCTTCTGAATAATTTGAAGGCATGCCAAACACTGGATACAATCTGTGGATCCAAACTGTGTGCAGGTTGGAGTACTTTGCACATGTTGGTTTGTAAAGTCATCGGGATCTAGTTTAGCGGGAATAAGCCAGGCCTGTTACTGCATCTGCCCAGGTCCTTGCTTGGCTTCCAGTGTGTTGGCTGAATGACTGGTGCACTGAGAGTGGAGCTTTCTCACATCTGGAAAAATTTGGGTCTTGGAACAAAGGTTTAATGTGGATATGGCCTTTGAATTTTGAACTTGCTTTTGCAGGCAAAGCAGTAGTAGCTAAAACAACGCCTGTCTCACAAAAAAACCCTGTGACTACCAAGAAGGCTGAATCCAGTTCTGACAGTGACTCAGGTAATTCAAGACATAGTTTTGGGGTTTTTGTGTTAATGGGTTTATTGGCCAGGTTGCTGTATAGTGGTGTACCTACTAAGATCCTTAGTATAGAAGCTTAAAAGCTTCACAGTCTCCATATCTAACAAGAATGTGAAGCTGGAAAACAGCAGTGTGCTTTGCAAAGTGGAGCCTGACCATGAGACACCGTTGTGGGACCAACTGGCAAGTTCAGGAAGGTCTGTATATTGCTAGATTGAAAGGGTGGGGCATCGTGTGTATCAGGTTTCTCCAGGAAGGTTAATGGTCATATTTTTTGAGGATCTGAGTCTTTTTAAGATTTTTGGTTTCTGTTGTCCCATTGTGTTTGGAAGAAGTTTCTGAAATGAAGTGTCATTGCCCTACCAAGTTCAAAATAGGCTCAAAAGATTCCTTCTCCTACTGTGACTCCAGAAATGGGAACGATGTGCTTTATATATTCTGCTCATCAGGTTTAAGTTTGCACTGCTGTATTTCCCATGCAAGTTCCCTATGTGCTACATCTCCCCTTCAGGTTCAGGGTGCTTCTGTTGTTTATCTCAACATCACTGGTGCCGCAGCAGGGACAGTAGGTGGCAGCAGCCTGTCTGTCTGCAGAAAGCTAACATTAGAATGGGTGTCTTCCCCTATTCTAGTGCTTCAGCAAGTGGCAGCAGTTACATGTTTTCTGGTTTTGCCGCCTAATTTTTCAAAACCATACAAGGTTTTGATTACTGTTGTTAGTGTTCATAAATGTTGGAATAGATCAGGCTTAGCATTCCAGATTGCTGTGACACACAATACAGAGGCATATTTGTATGCAGGAGTCTCCAGTCCATCCTCAGACTGCTGCTAAAAATATCTAATATAGGAAATAGAAAGGTTAAGTGAGATACTGCACTGTTCCCTGCTTTGTCAGTTTTATCTCCTTGTTTATTGCCTGTTCTTTGATCTTTACCACATAGCTTCTTTTCTTGGTTTCTTCTCCCTGAGTTTGTTCCTCGTGATACCTGTATTTTCACCAGTCCCTTCTTCCGTACCTCTTTGACTTTATTCTCCAAATACGTGCTTCCTTGTGTATGCATTAGTGAAAAACTTAAAACTACGTGTTTCCAGTGCTTCCCAACAAAGAAGATATCTGGAAAGACAAATGCTGTTCCCTGACCATCATCCAGATGTTCATCAAATGCTGCTTACTGCCAGTTACCTAGTGGCTCAGCCCTTGAACCACAACCCCTTTTTGATTTTCACTTCCCGTGAGCTCTATGCTTGCACCAGAAGTTCATTAACTTAAAGAACATTCTTTTTGTGTTTGTGTTTAGATTCTAGCTCTGAGGATGACAAGAAGAAGGTAGGGAATAAACTCCCAGCTAAACAACCTGTGCTGAAGAATACTTCGAAACTAGCAAAAGCCGCTGTCAAGCCTGGACAAGCGAAGAAAGACTCCAGTTCCTCCTCAGACAGCTCAGGTATTGGGGTAGGAGAAAAGGAGAATTCCACATGCATGTTGTGCTTGCTCAGACCTCTGCATTTCTAGGCAGGGTATGAGAGTGCAGTTGGACAGGAATACCCGTGGCTGTATTGTTTCAATCAGCTGATGAAGTGCACTGTGTATCAACATTGAACCTGTATGTGAGCTTTATGTTCAAGGAATGGAGCTTAGCCTTCATTTATTTTTTTTTCTTTCCTTTCTAGATTCTGATAGCTCTGACAAGAAGGCCCCTGTGAAGCCCACAAATAAAGCAGCAACCCCTGCAACAAATAAGTCACAAGCTGCCACAAAGAAAACACAAAGTAGCTCTGATTCAGATAGCAGCTCCAGCAGCTCTGAGGATGCAAAGAAGAGGAAAGCCACTCCAGCTAAATTAGCTGGCAAAGTGGATAAGCCGGTGTCCAAACCTTCTACCCCAGCTTCCAAAGCAGACAGTTCTGACACTGATAGCTCAAGCAGTGAAGAAGAAAAGAAGCCAACAGTGAAACGAGCCACCAAATCTACAGTGAAACCAGCCACCAAATCTACAGGGACAGCAAAAGCAACTGTGGGGAAGAAGGCAGCTGCTTCTAGTAGTAGCAGCTCATCTGATAGTTCCAGTGAAGAGGATGAGAAGCCCAAAAAGGCAGCAAAAGGGGCACAGAGCAATTCTAAGACTGCTGTCTCCACAGAGAAGGCAAAAGCATCCACACCAGCAGCAAACAACGTGAAGCCTAAGCCAGCTGGTGGCAGCAGTAGCAGCAGTGAAAGCAGCTCTGAAGAAGAGACTAGAAAAGTCAATGGAGGTATTACCTACAGTCTGGGAAGTGGGTTTGTTGGGTAGCGTTACTGAGCTGAACATGGATGAGAATCTTTCCTAAACAATATTGAGTGTAGTCTCTACGTGCTATTAGATTATGCCATCTGGTGCAGTGCTGAGAAGGAATGGCTTGGTTTTCATTTGGTGTGATCCTTTTTGTCTCTATTGCATACCTGCTAGCAATAGAATTTATGGTAAAGTTAGGTACACTTCTGTGCACTTGTCAGTTGCTATATGTGGATGCATACGTTAGTGACTGTTAGTGACAGCCAGGCAGAGTGCTGGAGGACATTGTGTTGAGTAGGATACCATGGATGATGTCCCAGTGCACAATCTCAATCTTCTTTCCTCCAGGAGAAAACCAGCTTCGAATGCACTAGTGATCTGTGCAAGTGCATACTGTTAAGGCTTCAACAACTGGTAAATTTTAAGAAATAGAACTTCAAGTGCACTAAATCTTAAATATAGAGGTACCCTATTCCACAGAATTATCTGTCTCTATTAGGCTAGGATGGCAAAGTCCTTGCTGACCCAGAATGGCTATTAGTGTCTGTTATAGCAGTCTGTTTTCTGGGTGAGATAATGCAGGGACTGATTCTCATTCACACTTGTGTCAAAACTGGGTTTGCATTCTGGGGGAGAGATGCCATTACCTTTCCCAATACTGCAGTTACTCCCTTTGAAGTTTTGCTGCTGTACATCTAACAGGCACAATCGGGAAGAAACAAAAGAGGGAAGATGTTCAGGAGCCAGAGACACCACACAGTAAAAAGGCAAAGATGAAAGCCAAAACACCGCACACAGTTCCCAAGGTGAAGCGGGTGAGTGAGCATGAACGGTGGTGACTGCAGGCAGAGGCATCTGCCTCCTGAGCTAGTAGGCATGTTTGGGGCTTTGGTGGGGGAGGTTGGTCCCACAGCTTTAATTGTAGTTTTGTTCCCTCTTCAAGCACTTGAACCTTGTCTGGAGAACCCTAGGGAGTGCACGTGTGTGCATAATATTATTCTGGCAAAGGTTGGTTGGATGTGGTTGCACAGGAGCATCCCTGAGCCACCTGATCTGAAGGAAGGAAAGAATTATAAACCTGAGAAACAAAGATTAAGGTGACATGAACACAACTCCATATTTGAAGGGTGAGGTTGTCACTAAGTGAATGTTGTGTGTGTATGCTCCATCTCATTTTCTTTCTCTTTAACAGCCAGCGTCTCCATTCCGACGTGTAAGGGAAGAAGAAATTGAGGTGGATGCCCGTGTTGCTGATAACTCATTTGAAGCAAAGGTAGAGTTAGACAGTGCCCACTGTTTAATGCCTGACCCCAGCAAATACTGGAAGAGCAGCCTTGGTGTGCTTGTGGGGAGCTTTTTTGCTGGAAATGTTTTCCACCAGGAGGTGCTGTTAAGAAGTGTGTGAGCAGTGGCAGGAAGTGCATGGGAGAGTGTTGTGAGCTCTAGTGTTAATGTAGTGGAGTGTGCTGGGTATGGTGAAGTGCAAAGCATTGCTTTGACTCTTCTGGGTAGTGACCTGAATTTCTTTTTCCTCTCCCCCTTCAACAGAAAGGAGCAGCTGGTGACTGGGGTGAGAAGGCGAACAATATCCTCAAATTCACTAAAGGCAAATCTTTCCGCCATGAGAAGACAAAGAAAAAACGAGGCAGCTACCGTGGGGGCACTATATCAACCCAGATCAATTCTGTTAAGTTTGAAAGTGACTAAGAACATTTCCTTTGGAATTCATAAACCATCTGCTCACCAGAATGGCCTGGGATGGGCATGTGGACATTATGGACATCAAGCCTGCCCAAAATGCTATCTCCCTGTGTGCATTGTGGGTCAGGCAGCTCCAGTGTAGAGATGTGCAAGACTGGTTGGCTGTTTACTCCTTTCGTTTCTAATTCTGGTTTAAGCCCCTAATTTGAAACCATCCTTGAGCTGGTGTTATTGACACCACTAGGGTGACTCTCCAAGACTTAAATTTTCTGTGGTCTTAATTCAAAAGGCTGGCAGTGATTTTTTTTTTTTTCATTTCAATTTCCTGCCCATCTAGTAGAAAAAAAAAAAAATAAATTCTTCTGTATCTTAACTTCCCCCTTTTTCAGCCAGTTTAACTGGGATACCTGTGAAATGGCAAGTATTGTAACTTGCTTTTGGTTAGTTACTGTAAAAGCAACAGCTGATTGGAAGCCTTTGGCTGTAATCCATACCCCACCTGACATTTCAAGTTCGCAGTTGTAATGTGACAGGGTTTCTCTATTCTGTTTTCCTTCTTTAATGGTTTCACCTTGCAATAAATTCCTACCTTCCTCTTCCATACACTCCTGTTGAGGCCACTAACAAGAGTACTTAGAAAAGCAGAGTCTAAATACACCTTCGTAGTTGTGTAACTTGCAGTTGGAACTTGTGGGCTATTGTCAGGAAGACTAAGGTCTATAGTACTGCTGTGGCACTCCTTGATGACACTTTGGGAATGTAGCTGGGGAGTGGAGATATGCAGAAACTCTTGACTGCATGGAGATTACGACATCTGGCTTGGTGGGAGTGGGTAAGGAGGCAGAGGAGATAAAGCTGCCTTTTCTACCCAGGTTTGCTTTTTTCCATGTTTTTGTTTCAGAGGCTGTGACTGAAGTGTTTTCTCTGAACATAAAACATGCCAGCTTATGCTTAGTCCCAGCAGTGTACTGTGCAGCTTGTTGGGAGTCAAGATGAATGTATCATTAATGCCTTAAGTTTCTGGGTTGGATCACTTGCTCTTTGAGCTGGTTTCCATCTGTTAAATCCCTCTCAAGGTAAATTGCATTTCTCCATAGCACTGGGGCAAATAAAGACTGGTGCTATAAGGTATGAACATGTGCATGTTTGATATGAGGAGCCTCAAACAAGTTCAACAATTTGCAGCCTAAACGGGTATCATGAGCAACTTGAGATAATATAATGGCTTACTGCTGTTGAGAGGAGGGCTTGCTTTCCCTCTAGTTGTGTGACTGCCTCCTTATTTCTGGTGCAGTTTGCATCTGTAGAAAATGATTCCTGCAACTACATTTTTTACCCTGTTAGGTAATTAACCCTTTTAGGGTTAATTTTAGTGATGGAGCAGTCTGCTGAGCCCACAGCCCGTATGAATTGAACAGTGGTAGTGCATGTTTGGAAAGCGGGGTAGAGGGCTGCAAGAACCGCTGCCCACTGAGCAAGGTTATGCAGGGACTGAGTTCCATGTTTCCATTTCTCCCCAAAGATTGACAATGAGAATAGCCCTGTTGTTACAGGAAGCTACATTTGTGTGCAAAGCAGTGTCACCTAATTGAGGGTTAGATGAGTCTTGCTGAGCCACCCCCATATACATGAGCTGCAACTTGTTCCAGTGAACGTTTTTCAGGACTTCTCTGGCTTGCACAATCAGTTTGGTGCCTGGATTCTATGCTACAGTGCAGAGGGGTCCGGGAGGCCAGAGTTATTACAAGAAGTTAAAGATTAGAGGCCAAGGGAAGGTGGAAGACATATTTTCTATCTGGGAATCTGAACGTCATCTTGCTTGTGATTTGTCATTTGTCCTCCTTATCAGAACTTAAATTTGGAACTCTTAAACTTTTAGAAAGGTCAGGTTTTGGGGGTATTTTAAGTCTAAATTTTAATGTGTCAGAAAAATAAAGACTGCTGCCTTTGTAATCTGAGTGGATCTGGTAGTTAAAGGTGTGGAACAGCAGGTGGGAAAAGGGCTGGGGTAATGTACCACAGTCTCTCCATCTGTCTACAACAACTTACTATCTGCCTAGTTTTATACTTAGATGCATGTAACAGGCCTTCAGAAGTGCCACGTGGCCTGTGCAGTACAGTGGCTGCAAGAAATCTGGATAAAACCAGAAAAATGTTTGCTTGTATCAAGACAGATTGAGGCTGCTCCGCTCCCCACCAGAATATCTGGTTAGCTGTTCTCAAATACTGCTATCAAATCAGCTGCATGGCAGCTGGCAGCGTAAGTAGCACCAGCCTATGGGAATAAAGAATAAAAGGCATAACTGAAACATTCTGTATATACCTGGTGCTGAGAAGTAATTTCTGTGTCCACTTAGATCTCTTCCTCTGCTGTGGCCATGTGTGCAGGGAAAAGAAGCTCCCTAATAGGTAGGGCCTGGAGGAGGTCTTGTGTGCTGGGATGCTTATCTTAACCCCTTCTGCTATGCATCTGTGGAAAGGTTGGGAAGAATCACCAGGCAGATTCAGCTGTCAGCTGAGTGCTAGCCAAGGCTTTTTGCCACAGCCTTCCACCTCAAATATGGTGGTGTAGGAGAAGGTGAAATGCTGCCTGAAGTTGCAGTAGTAGATGCGTAGAATGTCATTAGCCTCGCTGGAGATCAGTACGTGACTGAGCAAGTGCAACAAGTGCTGGGGTTGTGGGGAATGCTCTGTGAGATGCTCAAAGCTGTGTGATCTTCCATGTGCTTTGACACTCCTAGGGGAAAACTTTCACAAGCTTTTGCAGCGGCTCAGAAGGCTTAAACATACATCTCTAGTTCAGTCGTGGTGTGAAGAACCACCCTGTGAAGCAGTTAAGCCTAGTTCCCCTGTATGTTACTGGTGGAGTTTCTGCTGTGGTTTAATGCTGGAGCTGGCCAAACAGGACATGCCCCTCTGGCACGTGCTATACTTGTATGGGTATCCCTAGAGCCCTAATTGCCCTAGCGCCGCCCTTTACATTTTGCTGTCCTGACTGATCTGTGTGCAGTCCCCTGTCCTGGCCCTGTGGATGTCTGAGCTGGGTCCGGCACCGGTCACTGGGGAGATGCTTTGACGTCCTTTTTGACACGCCGTCCTGGCAGGAGGCACAAGCGGCAGTTGCTTGGGGCTGCCCTGCCCGCCGCAGCTGAGGAGCGGCGGGGCCGGCTCTCCGCGCTCCCCGTGCTGACCGGTCCACCCTGCC
>JAOEHY010038586.1:0-21144 GCA_025447955.1 Psilopsiagon aurifrons
GAAGCTCTTCCCTGGGAGGGTGCTGAGGCGCTGGCACAGGGTGCCCAGAGAAGCTGTGGCTGCCCCATCCCTGGCAGCGTTCAAGGCCATGTTGGACACAGGGCTTGGAGCACCCTGCTCCAGTGGAAGGTGTCCCTGCCCGTGGCAGGGGCTGGAGCTGGATGAGTTTTAAGGTCCCTTCCAACCCAAACCATTTTATGGTTCTACTAATAAACAGGTATTACTGGTTTCACATCCTGTGTGCCATAACTAAGGTTATTCCTTCTCCAGCCCTCACTCCCCACTGGAAGTGGTAAGAGGGTTGTTGATCTGTGGTTCATTAGCTCACCTCTTCATTTTCAATCTTAAGCGTTGATAATCTAGATTGCAGTTGCTGGCACCTCTGCACTAACTCACTCTGGACTGGTTGCTGGGCACATAGCTGTGACTCCTGGAAGAGAAAGAGCCCTGCTTTTAGAGTGCTAGGGGGAAGAAACACATAATCAAGAACACTGCAGTTACTTCATTCAATTATTAGAAGCAAACAGCTCCCAAAGTGCTTCATTTAAAACTCTGTAGCCCTGGATTTCAACCAGTGGAAAAGGTCTGTGTTCAAAAATAGTACTTCCCTTCCTGACTGTGCTGAAAAGGGAGCAAGAGAGCATGTGAACATCAAAGAAGTAGTAGAAAATATTAGCTACTCACAGTCGTAGAAGCTTGTCATGTGTTTTGGAAGCCTGACGTGCTTTATTACAGATATTAGGCTAAATCCCACTGCACATCAGGAAGAACGTGGTTCAATGCATTAGCCAGGCAGCCTGGGGCAGGCTCAGCTGAACTAACTGCACACTGCAGCAATAGGCACAATTCATGCCTAAGGCTACTTTTTAAAGGCAAAAATTGGAGTTTTATCACACAACATCACATATTCAACCTGGTATACGCAGGACCATTGCAACAAGGCCATCAGCCTGCACTGATAACCCCTCACTTGGCCTTGAGAAGAGCCAAGATAAATGATCCAGTGAACGGGAGCTGTTTAGTGCATGACAGCCTGCAGGTGATGCTTTTTCTTCCCAGGATCTAAGAGGATACTTCCAAAACGCAGAACAACTGAGAGAGGTCATTTGCAGTCTGAGGGTTTCACTTAAGGGGGAAGGGATGAAGAGGAGCCTTAAGCAGCGATTGTAATTCTTAGACCAGAAGAAGAGGTTGGCTGCAAGAGACCTGACAGTGCTTCCTCCATGCTCAGGAGGAAAATCCAGAAATCCAAGCAATTGACCTAAATTATTGCATTGCACATGTGTTCCCATTTGGAACTGGCTTCAGCTTGTGTGACTTTAAACAGCTCCCAGATGGGTAACCACATCTTGATAAACCTAAAAAGAGAGAGAGATTTCCATTGCCAAAGCCTAAAATCCTCCGATGGCTTTGTCTCATAGGGAAGATGCACAAAGCACCATTGTAAATCTTTTATACTCTACAATTCCACAACTCAAATCCCTCCCAAACCCAGCATTTAAGTTTCTTGTTGCCCTTTCAAATCTCAAACTTCAGTTTGTCTCAGGGTGAAGGGGTAATCTTGTGGGTTGAACGAGAGGCTGAAACTGTTTCCTATCCACATAGTATTATACTCCATGAAGTTTAATACTTAACGAAGCATTTTCAGCTTCAGTAGCTTTGATAGTCAAAAAGTAAGAGTCATATTCTGACATCCATGCCATGAGCCTCTGCTTAATCTTTACTTCAGCCAAAGCTTCTCTCATCCTCCCCAAAACAGAGCCAAGCAGGTGGCCTTGTAGTGGGTCTATCAATCAAAGACAAGGGCAGTAAACAGGCAGAGGTGGAAGTGTTTACAGAGCTAGAGCTGGAGGAGGACTATAAACTGACCATGTCACCCATGTGCGGCTGAAACTCGAACTTCATGGGTGGACAGAAGACGTTGTTGTACATCTCCATCAGGCGTTGCTTATCACTGTTGGCATCCAGGTTCTCCACGGCATTTTCAATGGCATCCAGACCCTCGTGCTTTGACTGTTCCAGGTTCAGCTCAGCAGACAAGAATGTCCTGAGGGCTCTGTTGAGGCTAGCGTGGTATCCCAGGTCACAGCACTGCTGGAAAAACACACACAATTCCATATGAATAAGCGAAGAAACCCTGCAATGGATATTAAAATGCTCCTGAAGCCAGAAGTTATCTAAATGGATAGCAAGTTGTGGGTGTTTTATCATCTTCTGGGTACCAGCACGGTCCCATATCTCACTGACTGCAGAGGCTCCTTGAGTGGGGGTCCTAAGAGCAGGCCCTAAACAGAACTTTGAACCTATAATCCCACACCAAATGTCAACATCATGTTGTAATTAGTGCCAAGGCAAGAACAGCTTAAACTGACAACAGTCTGCAGTTATGGAAGAGAAAAGACTTCATTTCATGGCGTTAAACAAAAGCACCCCGGAAGAGGGTATGTTCAATAACATGGCAGCCTACTTCTTTAAATTCTAACCTTCTTTTAGGGCCACTGATTCCCACTGAACACAATCCAAAATCCTTACACAAAGTTATTCCAAGTAAGAGGAAATCAAGGCACTAAAGTACTACCTGAAGAAACAAGCCGCAGGATTCGGCTCATCTGCAGAAGTTAATCTGCACCTGAATAATTCGACCCAAGAAACAGAAAGCTGCTTCATTCAGTGTACTTCAGAAAGCAAGAACATGACCTGGACACCACAGGCATAAAGAGCGGAGTCATCCAAAAAGCAAGGAGCAGGCGGCTGTGATGACTTCATTGCAGGGGTGAAACAGAAGAGCAAAACTCTCAAGCAGAAAGTGGTCGTGGTCAAGAATTTCCTGGCTGTGACACCAGGGTGATGTCACTGGCAGACAATCCAGGAGCTTCATCTCCACTGTGACTGCACAGCCAATTCTTCACGTTTCAGAAGGCAGAAAGGAGCTTTTCATTATGATTGGAACCAGCCTGAATTTTTCAGACATCCAATAAAGGGAGCAAGCAAGGAGCCCACCTTCCTGGAGTTACAAGCAAGATTACATACCCTAGGAGACAATCCAACAAGAAAGAAAGCGACCATCTGCTTGATTGCTGCACTGCTCTGTAAGCAAAATTCACATGAAATCTCCTCCTCGCCCATCATTTGGGTCTCATCACTGTCATTGTGTGCAAACGCAAAAAGAAAAGGAAGGGGAGGAAAGAGGGAGGGAGAAGACCATTCCCTGCCTGCTCAGAATTGCTGTCACCACATGCTGCTTGATGCCTGGCTCCTGTGCCAACCAGCTGTGGCAGGTGGCAAAAAGAGCTGCAGTTGCCGGTTAGGCTGGTGGCAGAGAATTAAAGGGTATTATATTCAATCAGAAAGAACAAAAAGCAGCCCAAAAAAACACCCAGCAACAAAAGATGCTTGATTGAGAATGTGCACGTGTGGAGGCAGTCTTGGATCAACAGCCACTCTTCTGCATGCACATCACAGTGCTGCTCTCTGCAGTAATCTCGGGAAGCCAGACGGAGATGGACCAACAGCCCAGCCAGGATGAGGATCAGCTCAGATTTAACAGGAGCAGTGGCTCCTTCCCCTCCTTCTGTGGGCCAGACCATTGCACACTCACCCAGGGAGAGCAGTTTGTCCTCCCTGTGCTCGCCCTCCTCCAGCACACATCTGTCTAAGAGGCAAAGCTGATCCACTGCACAAGGGGAGGTGACTGGTGGGACTGGAAAGTCAAACGGGACTTCCTATTGTACACACCACCTGGCTGAGCAGCAGGACCACATTAAGCCAAGAAACCTTGGAGAGGGGCTTTGGATACGGGATGTGACAGGACAGGGGAATGGCTTTAAGCTGCCTGAGGGGAGACTGAGATGAGCTCTGAGGCAGAAGCGCTTCCCTGGGAGGGTGCTGAGGCGCTGGCACAGGGTGCCCAGAGAAGCTGAGGCTGCCCCATCCAGGGCAGGATTCAAGGCCAGGTTGGACACAGGGGCTTGGAGCACCCTGCTCCAGTGGAAGGTGTCCCTGCCCGTGGCAGGGGTTGGAGCTGGAGGAGCTTTGAGGTCCCTTCCAACCCAAACCAGGCTGGGATTCTATGAACACACAAAGGCTTTTGGCTTTATGCTACTGAAACATTTGGCTCCATGCAACAGAAAACATTTCTCAGCCCAATCCCCCACTTGAACATTTTTCAGAGGCCAACAGACCACATTTACAAACCTACCAGTCTCCCCATCCCTTTTCTGGGTTATATCAATGTTTGATGAAATTGTTCTCTGAGGAAATCAATTTTTTATAAGAATTTAATGATAACCCATTCAAATTCACTTCCCAACATGACAGATCATTAACCCTTTGCCAGTTGGCAGTTTTCAAACACATCCCAAACGGAAGAGTTAAGAAGAAAGAGCCCTCCTGGTTTAGAATTCAATTTACATTTGGAAAGGAAGCTCTGAGATCCTGGAGTAAACACCAATAATAAACCTACTCCAGGGAGAGAAAAATAAGGACTCCCACCTGCCCCTCATGTTTTATCTTCTTTAGATTCCGTCCTAGTGACCCTTTCTTACATAGGAGTTAATCCAAACTTCCCCATTACTGTAATGTTTCATTAACATCAAAGAGCTGCCTCAGTCCCCAAAGTCAGGAAATTCAAAACTACTGGGCTATGTCAGGAACAGTTTCTTGCTCTGAACTCACCATGGAGAATTAACTCACTGCTACCCTGCCCTGCACGCTGGAAGCCCACAATGTGCTGTACAAACACGACAAGTTTAATGCTGTTTGCCCAAACACAATCTACTTGGAAGCAACTCGGAAGATTGCTTTTAGATTCTATTTCAAGATGCGGTATCACCAAACAATTAAATCAAGGAAGAGAATTAAAAGCTGGCTTAAAAATCACATTTTTTAAGTCAGATGCTTCAGATAACCATCAGTAGTTCTAACTGCTAATTTTTGATCCATCAGTATCAAAGGAATCAAAAATAGCTCTGGGTTTATGAAATCCAAACAGACTTTTTACCGTGCATTTACAAAACCAAACCAAATGGCACGATTCAGGTTGAGCAGGTGTTTAAAAGGTGTGAACAGGCAGCAGGTACAAACCAACCAGGGCTCTTCAGCACAGCAATTGTGCAAATCACGACCCTTTTTGATAACAGTGGTTCCCAAACTATCCAGTACTTAGGAGCCTGACCTCCAAAGGACAGGCTTAAATAAACACCCAGCAGAGAAGTGCACTTCATGTCATTTTATGATCAGCAGAATAAATGCATTATATATACTGTTAGCTATGATAATAGCTGGCTAATTAATAATGAACTGAGTGCTCCTTATTGCCTGTGTCTAGAGACACTTCTATCACTACTTCCCCCTCCTACAAGGCAAGCTCCCTCCAGGCTCTGCAGCCAAGCGGCTCTAGCAGTGCTTGGCAAGCAGAGTAAGAGCAAGCAGCAGGCAGTGACCCAGACCCAAGGTGTTCAGTGCATCTGGTACTCCAGTTCTGCCAGGTGAAGAAGGGAGTTATGTAGTTGTGAGATGTCTCAGGAATCCTCAGTGGTTTTACTCAGTTAAAGGAGGAGAGATCTGGGGGGTTCTGTTGTGTGTTTTACTAAAAGCAGGTGTGATGTCCCCTAAATACAAGAGCTTGCAGGTAGTTGGGGAACAACCTCCTGCTCCATTACTCAGTTTCTGCAGAGAGCATCCTTAAGGAAAGGGGGGACTGGTTTCTGTAGCCAGGTAATTTCTTCATTTCTCTGTGTGAACAGAGAGGCAAGCAGAAGTGATGGCACTGGTGGATTGGGGTATCAGAGAACAGCAGGTCTAAAAAGCAGGGAGGTTCACCCCTCCTGTGAAATATGCTAGAGAAAGCACTAGCCTTGAAATGGATGGAATTTTGCAAAACAAGTTAAAAGCAGCTTTAGAAAACCCTTCTGTCCCCAATTTCTGTTACCAACTGCTTTACCGGTTCTACCGTCGACATTCTGTTTGAAAATGTGCCTCTGCATTACAATCCTGCTTGTCTGCTTAAAATAGTAAATAAAAAATGTCTGTGATACTGAAGCTGAGTTTCATGTTAACTAAGCACGTCCTCCTTCTGCACGTTTCCATGTCAGGTCTCTTGTGTGTTTCTATCTGCGCCACAAAACTGAGTTACTCAATGACGACAAGCTCACTTAGCAGCCTAGTGACCAGTTATTATGCCTGTTGTTACCCTCTAAGCTACCCATCCAAGATCCCCATTCCACAGCTGCACAGAGGTTACCAGCTGTACCCATGCAGAAGATGCTGAAGAACGAAGGAAAGACACGTGAGGGTTAGTGGCAATGATACTCATTGCAGGCACCCAAGCAGCAGCACTTACATCAATGAGATCAGACAGGTCATGAATGTAATACTTGAATACAGATGCATTGGTGGCTTCCAGAGCCAGCAGATACTCATTTCTTGCCTTAATAGCCTTCAGTCTGTTTTCTGTGTACTTTGCTTGGCGCTAGAAGAGAACCACAAACACAACAGAGTTTATGAAGAGGTGCAGCAGGAGTAGTAGCATTCTTAGTACTAGCAGAGAACACTGCACAGTCTTACTGTGCTCACTCATTTGGATTCCAGTTTAATCAAGACTCAAAGACTTGGATTAATTATGTGGATGGTTTTAAGCAGTACTATACTAAACAGTTATGCACTTCAAGTTTTCTCTTAAAACAGGCTGCAGGCTGGGGAAGACTGAGGTTAGAATGAAGGAACAAGGTGAGATTATGAGGTTACAGCCCAGCTCCAGCACTACCACGGCAGCTGATAGAAGCCCGTAGGTAGTCTGAGGGCTGGTGTGGGCACCCCACCTCCTCCAATAGATGCTAGGCCCAAACTTGGTCTTTTCAGAGCCTAAATCCTCCTCAAGCACTCTACACAAGCAGCAGGGCAGTACCTTCTCCTTCATTTTCTCTATTTTCTTGACAGAGCTTCGACGAACATGTTTCTCCTCAAACTTGACGTTGGAAGTTGAGTCAGGGGAGCGCGGCGTCTGCTTGTCCTCTTGCTTCACTGACTTCCCTATCTGCTTTTCCTCCTGCTTCTCCGCCTCCTTCAGTTTGCTCTGAGCACTGATGCTGTCAGCGTTGTACATATGGTAGGTTTTCATAACCTGTAGAAAATGATAGCCAAGAGTCAGAGAGCTCCACAGTTCCATTTGCTGAGGAAGAAATGGGTTTACCTAACCGCCAAACTAGGCATACATATGTCCTGCCTTACTTTAGCTGCCTGACCAAGCCTTAGGGAGAACAGGAACGATGTATCTGGAAAGCTCAGGGGTGAGGAAGGACAAAATCCTAAGGAAGAGGTCATATGCTCAACATATTTGCCAATGCACCCCCAAAACTGTAGGTTTCTTTAACATACCTATTTCATAACAGCTGCCCATCACATTTAGACTATGTATAAATGCCCATCATGTTTATATATCATCTTAACTAAGCAAAGGCATTCAAACGGTGCCCAACAAGCCAGAGCTGGCTGGTAACTGGAGTTAGAAATATCTCAACTGGCAAAATGGGAGTTTTCCCATCTCAACAAAGCAGGGCAGAAGATGCCTGAGTGGAAGTGCGGCTCTCAGAATGAATCTGAAATCAAAGTGGATGATGCTGCAGCTGCTTCTTTGTTTTGCTTTGGCATGAGTCTTCTTGTACGATGCAATAAAGGAGGCATAGAAACCAAATAAAGATACAGATTAAACCCAGCTTCCTCCCTATTCAAGGGAAATTATATGCCAATGTAGGGAAATGACAGCTTTCCATCAGCAGGTAAGGCTGCGGAAGGAATGCCTGTCAGTCTTCTACCTGGATGAATCAGGTCTTTAAACATCCGAAATCCCAAGGAACTGTCCTGCAGATCAATAATCTGAACACAATGGTTGCCAAAGCAGCTCAGGTTGCATTTGCTTAAATCACGCTGGAGATGTAGAAGTACTTCTGTTCTTATCTAATAAAAACAGTAATAAAAGAGTGTGGTTCTTTTGCTCAGGGAGAACTGTACTGGACCCTGGACAGGCAACTCTTATTATAGCACATATCTGGTGAGTACAGATAGTCACAGGAATATTCCCCCTTCATTTCACAGGATATTTCTCTCCAGCTTTGTGTTAAGGAAACAGAAGAAAAACACCAAAGGACATAACATGTCAACTAGCTTTCCTCCCATCAATGCAAAGCAATTCAATTAACATACCTAAACAAACATCATAATGACAGCATTTCTGTAGGGGCTCCCCAAAATGCACAGTTCCATAAAGACACCCCAATAGTGCCATTCCAGCATTAATAAAGCCCGCACCTGCAAATCAATTACTTCAGATGAACCCCCATTTATACCTATGTCACCTCAGGTTGAACCATAACATGATTTTACATAAGGAAGACACATGCTCTCCCTTCATGCAAAGGTTTTCAGATACAAAGAGACGTCGTTTTTAAACATGAAAGCGAGTGTGAGTGCAGCCAGTGCTCGAGAGAGACTTGCTGAATAATTTACACACACGCACTTTCAGCTCCTGCATATGCTTAGCCTATAAAGCAGGCATCTATAATAATAGATGCAAAGCAGTTTCTTTTCCTCTATCACTGAGAGTGGGGCAGGCAGAAAGCAAGAGAAGCAGAGCGAGAAATCCCAGTGTTAATGGTTTTATCCTGCTGATGGTGCTGCATTGGCACCCACAAGCTCTGCCTGCTGAGGACAGCAGCACAGTCATGGGCTGACAGAGGACAGCTCCTAACAAAAACTTCCAGGTCATTATAATCCTTGACGTTTTATCTATGAGGAAAACCAAACACTTCATCCCTATCCATTTTGCCTGAAAATAGGGGTTCTCCTACTCCTTTGGATGGGCTTGGAGCAAGCTGCTCTTGTGGAAGGTGTCCCTGCCTGTGGAACTGGATGAGCCTTAAGGTCCCTTCCAACCCAAACTAGGCTGGGATCCTTTGAAAGAGCAAAGGAAATGTATCTCAGTGCAATGACCCAACCTATCATTAAGGAAAGACAAACAAAAGGACATTTGGAGCAACAAAGCCGTGTGTGGGTTCTGCTTTTCAAAGAGAACCAGCTCAGTAACAGCTGCAGAAAGCAAGAACTTAATCAAGCAACAAGCTTTTCCATTCATCTGTGTGAGCAGAGACATCCCGGAGCAGCGTATGAACGTCTCTGAACACACACATTCCTTCTCCTTCCCCAGGCAGTGCCTCGATCACCGAGTCTCCAATGGGAAGCAAAGAGCACAGATGGAGGAGAATGACTCTAAAGGGAGCTGTTTCACTGAAAGAGCTGAGGAACAAATAAACACAGTGGGTCCCCCACTGAAGCCGTGTGCTGCCTTCTGTACGCTGAGACCACACAGCACCACGGGCTGGAGACTTCCAGTCTATTTGGAAGTAATTCTAATCACGGAATGGTTTGGGTTGAAGGGAGCTTAAACTTTCCACTGGAGCAGTTGCTCCAAGGCCCTGTGTCCAACCTGGCCTTGAACACTGCCAGGGATGGGGCAGCCACGGCTCCTCTGGGCACCCTGCTCATCTCAATCTCCCCTCTGGCAGGTTAAAGCCATTCCCCCTTGGCTTGTCCCTATAGGCCCTTGTCAAAAACCCCTCTCTGGGTTTCCTGTAGACCCTTTAGGTATTGCAAGACTGTTACAAGGTCTATAATATGTCTTACTCTTTTTAAATCCAACACTGCAGCTAGTAGCAGATGCACATTAAGGTGAGATCTTTGAGAAGTGGAGCCAACACTCATAGAACTGAAACAACAGAGGGATAGAGTGAAAAGTGAGATTTATGGTGCTCTACAGACTGGTGAGCACCAGCCGCCTTGAGCTGCACAGCCTGCAGGCATTTATCAGCCTTGGTGCTTAGTCCCCGCTGTAACGGCAGGCTGGGAGAAGTCAAACACTTCTTCCTTCTGCCTGAAAAGATGCCAAGAGAATCAGTTTGATTTACCGTGTAGAGTTCATTCAGGACTTTCATCAAGTCTTCCTGGAGCTGCAATCCCACTTCCTTGCTCTGCAACAAAACACAGAAATGAAAGTTAATTGGAGAAGACAGTGAAAAGGCAGAGGAAGTGAGCATGCTCCCCAGCTAGAAACGCTGTAGGCTCGATTAAGCCCTGCTATTTATGCCAGCAAATCCAATAACTGCTCAGGCCAGAGCCGCTGTAGGTCAAACTGTACAAACAGGATTAATATAGTGAAATGCTACATATGCACAGGCAGAGAAGCCTGACAGTCCGGAGACAGGGAACCCCCCAGAGAACGTGGGATTTTCAACAGTGCAAGCCTGGAAACACACGGATTTGCCCATTTCAGCAGGAGCAAGCAGAACTATGAATGTGGGACAGGTCGGTATGGAAGCTAAAGAAAGGCAGGATAAGGAAGCCAACAGGAATGCTCTTCCATCGTACCATGAACCAGGCAATACTTCAAGTGCATGAGAGCCATCCAGCACATCCTTCACACTGCCACCTCTGCAGGCAGCCCTGCTGCTCCTCCCTTTGACCCTGCACCTCACTGCCTGCCCATCCCTCTCATCCTTATTCCGTGTCCCCATGAGTTGCCAGTGCCACCTCATCGTACTGATCCCTGAGGATATGAGGATGCTCAGATGGGGCCTGGCGAAGCCTCATGGAGCCAGACCCAGGTGGGAAGCCGTGCTGCAAGGTCTGCCAGCTCTCACTTGCGTGTACAGGCTAAATTTATTTCCTGGATTCACCAGGGCACAGTCGCTCTTGAATACCTTCAGATACTGGAGCAGAAGTGGCTCGCTGAAGATTCAGTGTTTCACAGTCCTGGAATGGTTTGGATTGGAAGGGACTTTAAAGCTCCTCCAGTTCCAACCCACTGTCAGAAACAAGATCCACAGCTTTCCGCCCCTGAAAGAAGCAAGCTGAAGGTGCTGCTGCTCATCACTGCACTGATATGGGTGGCAAAGATTTTTATGACTGCCTTTTCCCCCAACACTGGCGATGATTAATGGAAGTGAGTGTCTCTGTCTGAATGCCCTCAGCACTGAACTTCTAGCACAGAAGGAGCTTTTCAGCTGTGCCGGTTCAAGACCGGACCAATCGCCTGCCCTTCACCCAGCTCTTTACAGCTCATTTGCTTATTTCCTGCATAGAATTGCTCATTCACTGTAAAATGCTGAAGCATCAATTATGCGAAAGATGAAAATGAATATTTTAATGCATGTTCAGGTCGAAGGAGAAAAGCAGCAGCTTAAGAGCTGAACTGTCAAAACACCAAAGTCTTCGTGCTTCCAAATGAGCTCTCAAGAAAGGAACTGCCAGACTGCTGGACTGGAAACGAACTCCCATTAAGATGAAGGTAAGATAGATCACAGGTGCCATGAAAACAAGAGCTGTGCAATGATCACTGCTCATTTACTGCTGCTTCCTCTACTGATTCCACCAACAAAAACAGGTTTAGGGAGAAACTCAGCTTGGTGGCCCTGATAAATGAAAAGGCACTGCAGGAAGCAGAAGGGTTCTCTTGGGAAAGGCAAAGGAAAACGCCTTAGACATTAGCACAGAAGTTGTTGCTCAAGTGCTGTAGAGGGTGGTGGACCTGACACACAGAGAACCTGCCTGAGGTCCCATAGCGCTCCAAGTGCATCAGGGTTAAAACCAGCATCACACACAGGCAGGAGAGATTTTAGGCTCATGCTAGAATGTAGCATGGAATTACAACCAAAATGCATGCCAAGTATAACCAACCACATCATCTCCGCACTTGCAAACGTCTCCAGGTACCAACTGCTCTTTCAACATCAACCTCTTTATTATGTTGCTCAAAGGCAGACGGGGTTTAGAATGATGCATTTTGTAAACAGCCTTCCAGGAAAAAGCAATAAATAAAAGAAAAGAAAAAGAAAGAAATCTGATAAATTTTATCCTTATCCATTTCTGGCTGTACCTGCAACTGGAGTCTGCACATCCCCTAAAACCCTGAGGAAGGGCTTGCGCAACCAAGTCTTATCTCCTTGACTCCAATAACTAACTGCGGGGAGGGAGCGTCCCCACAAAGCCTGTCATCTCCTCATGCCATCAAGGCTAAACACTTGTCCTCTTGATCTGGGAGATCATCTCGTTTGATACGCATCATTAGGGCACTCAGATGATGGCACAGCATGGGAGCCCCCCATGAGGCAGAGCAGGGCATCCTGCAGCCTCAGGGTCGGTCTCACAAGCTGCCTTTTCTCCGGCCCAAAACAGGAAAGTGAAAGGAGCTGCTCTAAGCGCGCACACGCACCAACACACACTCACACATGCACACATACTCCTTTGTTACAACAGGGGGTACACGCACCATGTGCAGAGCTGGAGGTTGCTGCCACCCCTGGCTGGAACACAGATTCCCAGTGCGCGGTGCCAGCTCCTCAACAGCCTCTTTGTTCCAGCCTCCTCCCCTCCACCTCCCTGCTAATTTAATCAAGATGTTTTTGGGATCTACTGCAGCATTCACTTGGCTGTTCCACATTCCAGCAAACATGAACGACTTCAGCTTCAAAATATTTAGGGGGGATAATAAATAGGAGAGCTAAGGAATGCTGTCAGCGTTTCATACGCCGGACCTCGAGCCTCACTAATGTGAATCCAAATCTGAGAGAAGGATGGTTCAGCTTCACCAAACACACTGTGAAGTTCGGGAGATGCTTTCTGTGTAAGCTCCCCAACAGCAGGGAAGCACTCGGAAACCATCAGAGAGGGAATGTCAAACGCACGGAGATGAGAGACTTCATCTAATACATTGCCTAAAATTATGTCAGCCCATGACAGGGCTGGAACTGGAACCCAAATCTGCTGAGCCTGGAAACTGCTCTCTCACAAGACCATTTCTCTCCATCATTTAAAAAGGAATAATCAGGATATTTATTCATAGAACCCCAGCCTGGTTTAGGTGGAAGGGAGCTTAAAGCTCATCCAGGGATGGGGCAGCCACAGCTTCCCTGGGCACCCTGTGCCAGCACCTCACCCCCCTCACCAGAAGAACTTCTCCCTAAGAACTCATCTCAGTCTCCCTAATATCTAATCTAAAACTAAGCATTACGCATCAGTTAATATCTACTTAAGAAGTCTGTTACAGAGAAGACTTGCAAGAACTTTATGGGCAAGGTGCTTGGCCATCACCTCATGGCCCTGCAGAAGAGGAATTCTGGGAAGACCTCTTCTAAAGCTTCAGACTCTCCAGGATTTAAAGCAAAGCTAGGCAAACAAATCCTGTGCCGTGTCACACAATATGCATGCATATTTTGGATGACAGCTCATCGGTTTCCAGTGTAATGATGCATTATGATTCAGTCACTCATATTTAACTTACAGTTGTATTATCTCGTTTGCTCCACTAGCGATTTCTTTCACCACTATGTCAGCAATAAGGAATTTTCCTTATGACAGCAGAACACTTCCCTCTGAAAAGCCATTCCTCCATGAAACCAAGTCACACCACTACCTCCCATACCCCAGGCTTGAAGAGTCTCTTCCAAACAACCCCTATCTCCTATTTCTCTTCTGGTTTGAGCTGATCCTACTGATTCTTGGCCTTTAGGCACCCAATTCCAACCAACCAAACAATTTATGGTTTAGGTTGGAAGGGACCTTTAAGTCCTCTTCAGAGCTGCTCTCAATCCAGGGCCAAATGCAGTGTATTCCATGCCCAATCTACAAGCAGAAGGGGCATTTTTAGCTTGTAACATGCAGTAGAATTACTCCAGCTGCAGCTTCTGGCATTCAGTACGTCTCCCTGGGCGTCAGGCTCTGATCCCACCACTGTATCTCGTTGGACACAAAGTGCTATCAGCGTAACAGAAACCATCACTCCAATCACAGCCCCACATCGGTGAATTCACTCCCCCTCCTTTCCTCCACTCCACTTGTTCTAAAAATAAGCAGGTAGGAAAACTGGGAGACTTTATTTCCCCAGGGAGAAAGCAGAAAGCAGCATTTCCCAACAGGCGTCTGTATCCTTTACCTCTGGGGAACAGAGGAAGAACTCAACACTGCTATTTCTGAGGCACCTAAGGCAGAGGAGCGTGGTGGGGAAGGATGCACACGTGCGAGCAGAACTACAGCACGCACTTACCAAGTCTGCACCTCGGTTTTACTGATGGAATTTGTCTACATGCATGCTTACATTGTTATGGAGAAGCGCCCGGCATTTTGGCCAGTGCAATTCCTTTCTGTGCATGGGCTTTCCCTATGTGGTGTATTTTAAGACCTTTCATACGCTGGTACCAACGCAGCCACGAGACACACTGCAGCTGTAAAGTAGGTCAGCTTAAGCACGGACCCCTTCAGAGAATTAGTAATTCTTCTTCCTTGATTACCACAAGGCTTTTAAGCAACTCACTGTGGATTTTCCATTTCACATCAAGCACAGCGTACTAACAGATAAACTGGTTTTTTCCCCCATGATCAAAGGCATTAAAGAGGAAGCGAATCTTAAACCCTCAGCTTTGTTTTCTTCATGTTTTACACTGTTTTCTCCCCATAAATATCACAACTGCACTTGATGTAAGCATGTAAAGGAATGCTGTGCGCTCAAAGCAAGATCAGCAGGGCAACCACCCCTCCCCGTCCCTTCTCTATGCCAGGAGGACAAGGCCACCTCAATGAGCCAGAAAGCAGGATGGAGTCACTGCTTCGAGCATCTCCAGTGTGGCTCTAGGTCAAGACACAGGAACTTGTGCATCTGCAGAATAAATCAAAGCCCATGGCTGCCCCTGCTCTCACCTCATGATCTCCCATCACCCCCCCCCATGCAAAGAAGTCAAGGGCCACATTTAAAGGATGGGGTGATGGGGGGACAGAGTGAAAGGGAGGAAAGGGAAAATCAAACCCAGAATCAACCTAAATGGAAGACTATTTTGAGCACATACACAAATATATATTCAGGGCCACGCTGAAGAGGATAAACAGGAAGCAATCAGAGGATTGCCCTCCACAGCAGTAGGAAAGGCACCGACATCAAAGCAGGACAGTCATGCAGGAAAGGGAGAGGTGACCAGAACAGCAACACTGGGTGGCACACAGGCTTGAAACCAGCCCTGCATGAAACCCAGGGCTAAAGCCTGCACGAATAAGGAAATACGACATCCTTCCTCAGGTGTAACAGTTTGGTACTGGGACAATTCCACTCAGTTTTATTTGCTCGAGAGGTTATTTATGTCACCATTTATCTTCCCTTTGTTTCACAGTAGTGTACACTTGAGCTGACACCATTCCTGAGGCCAAAAGCCAGATCCCCACTGATGCCAACAGGATTTATCCTCTATCATTTCCAGCCCTGACTGACAACATCATCTACTGAGATGTAAAAGTGATCTCTTAGGAGAACCCAAGACAAAGGCCATGGAAAGAGAAGGATGTTCAAACACCTCCACCTTCAGTTGCAGGTCTGCAGTAAGTTCTAACCCCACGTCTGGTGCAAACAGCCCGGTGCTCCGATACTGAAAGGTTTTCAGGGAGAGCTACATGAGGAAGTAAACAGATCCGAGGGCCAGGAAGAACCAGGGCTGACACACGCAGTACATCCAGCACCACTTCAGGGCTGGCTTTGGCAGCAAACGCAGCTTCTCTTATCAGCAGAGCTACCTTTGAAGTGGCTGGCAAGCTTCCCTCTAGCACTCAGGCAATTAAGACCCTCCACATCGTAACACAGCCCTGGAGAGGGATCTCTTCATCACGAGACATGGACAGAAGAACTGCATGAGCAGAGCCACAGACCACTCAGGCTTCCCACAGCGCTGCGAAGAGAAACCCTTGGAAAAGCCACGTGCAATGCTGCTGGCATTCCAGGACATCCCTGATCTCAGGACAGGGCCGTCTGAGCTCAACCATCAGCACTGCTGTGCCCTTTGTGTCACTGCTCCAGGGGTCCAAGAGTGACCACAAGAATCGGTCTCAGCCTGTCCACTGGAGCCACTGGAAGAGACAAACCCACACTTGCTCCCACCAGCTCCAGGGCTCCTCTGGACAGTGAGGCCTGGTTTGGGTTCATGCTGCTCCAGCCACACCTCAGTAGCTCCTACCCGCTTCCCTTCACATCAATGCCACCCTCAGGGATGTGCTTCCTCCCCAGCTCAGACCTTATCACACCCACCCAGGCCCCTCACAGCTCTCAGGCTGGATCACAGCTGCACGCTGTACTTACACCTCTCTCGTTTGAAGCAGCTCACCTCTTCACACAGAGCAAGATACGGAGCTCAGCAACAAAAGGGATCTTAAGTACGTCTTTTTTTAGCCTGGCTGTCCCTCTTAGCTCACCTGCTCCATCCCAGCAGGACACAAAGCAGCGATTCGAGAAAGCCCTGAATTATAAATGGCCCCAGAAAAGGATCTCATGCCTCAGGATTTGATTTCCACTGCTCGCAGTAAATGAGGAGCTCTGTATCCTCTCCATTTCACAGCGTTATTTACAAGCCAGTGAGTAGCTCCTAAATGTAAGTCACTAGAGCACCTGCAAGCAGCCACACACATCTACCTTTTCTTAGAAGGTCTTTTCCAAGCAGAAGTGTAAAGAAATGATGTTCCTCAGGCCTTCAAACGGCAAAGTGCCCTTGTTTTTAACACAGCTCCCCTGTGCAGGATGAGCCAAGGACAGAGAGCTCCGAAACCAGCAGCAAGATTGGCAGCCCAATTCCAACAGCTACAATTGCCGCTGGCAAACAGAAAAGCCAAGCTTGTCAGAGACAAGTAGCTGGGATTTAGAGACAAATGCCTTTGGCTTGCGTTAGAGCTGTGAGAAAGCAACCAGAGGGGCATTGTGCTTCGGTGGTCAGTCATTTGGTTCTATTCCTCTTCCCCACATCAACCCAAACAGGGCAAACCCATTGTCGTGGTTTATACAAGGCTTTTATACAAGGGGTTGAAAATTAAGCTGCTCCTTTCCAGCCGAATTGGGATCATATCAGTTTCCATGCAGTACTTTGCCAGGGCATTTTCTCAGCCACCTTCCTCAAGCACAGCCTTTGTTGAAATTCAGTGGGGAGATTACTCCTCCTTTGGAAGGATTAGGGGAATTGAAGAGTAGCTGCCATTCAGTAATCCCATGTAAGTATCTAATCAACCATAATGTAATTACCAGAAAGTTTTAAAAGGTCAAAAAGGCCTCGGTGTGATGCTACTCGAGAGGGAGAAGGTTCCTCCTCTGCTTGGAGACTGACTCAAAAGAAGTAAAAGCAAACCAGACTGCAACACATTCTGTTCCTACCCATTAAAAACTCCAGAAATACACAGAGGACAAACCACACATCTGTCCACTTGTTTCCATTCCCCTGTAGAAATCAGTTGCCGACACACACAAATACCTGCTGTAAGAGCAATCACATCCTGCTCTCCAGGTAACGCACAACACGCTGCTCCCTCAAGTGCATCTTGACACGAAACATCACACACCTCATCGAGCGCTGTTTTCTAGCAGTCCAACAGACTGCTTTACACATATTGTCCTCATCAGTTAGAGCAACAGGGAGACACTAAGAAATACCGGAACGCTCTTTCCTCAAGGCATTTAAAAGACTGTCCCTACCAGAGTGAAAAGCCAACGGTACTGCTGACTGCACCTGAACAGATCTTTATCTACTGACACTGTTTTAACACAACTGACACCAGTGACGGCAAGAAGACACACATGGAAGTACACCAAGATCTCCCGATGAACAGTGCTCCTCCCTCACTTCTCTCACAGACTCTATGTGAGTTAGGAAAAGCCTCCACAAAAGTACTCTCCAGAAAGCTCAAGTCCGTTTGCAACACTCTTCTGTAGGCCTTACAACAGTAGAAAGAACTCTCCATGTCATGACACATTGCAAGGGGTGAGGGAAGAGAAATGGCTTTCAAAGTCAGACCTGCAATGTTTTTAACATGTCACCCCACAGATGCTAGAGCCATTGACTGGAGAGACCAGGCATTACCATTCAAGAGGAGCTTCAAAGCTGTCCTATCATGTTTCTTCTACTGGAAGAACAGAGCCTTAACAGAGGAATCCCCTCCCATGCTGTCCCACTGTATTTTGCAGGTAGGAATCAAGGGGAGGCTCACCAAAGAGACATTGGCTGCATGTTCTCCTTTTCCAGAGTGGATAATACATCCATTTCTTACGCAGCATGGTAAGAATTCTCCCCAGTTTTTCTTCTAGTGGTAGTTTCTCCCCCATGGGAAATGTAAATTTAGTTGGAGAGAGCTGCTCCTGCCTATAGTCAAAGACCTGGAGGGTTTCTGCATATTCAATAGAAATTTCAAACCATATACAAACTATGATGAGATTACGAGTAAAAACCAGCCTGAATCTAGAGCAACAAATCAAAACTGACCACTTCTGGGACCATCCTAAACCACGGCAAGAAGAAAAGGACTGAAGAAGTCAAAGTCCGGCACAGTTATCCACAAAGAGGAAGAAAGCCCATGTGTCAGCACAGTCACCGGTGACTCAATCCACCAGTTAACAGCTCAATTGGTATTTCAGAAGGGACAAATGAAGTGGTGTAGCATTGAGTTACCTTCTTGAAGAGGCGCCCCGAGTCCTCGCTGACCTGCACGAAGCGCGGGATGATGTTGTTGAGATAGATGTCACTGAGCGTGGTGTGGTCCCTGCTCTCCCGCTTCACCTGGTTGAGCAGGAGATTCCAGCAGTTCACTGGGGACAGCACATTCTGATCCTTCCTAGAAAGGACACAAAACAGGAAGAATTGGATAGGACTGAGGTGCACAAACCCATTCTGTTCAAGATGGTCTGCACCTAGAAATGCTAGAAACTCAGCTACAGGATGTATGGATTGCTGATGAGAGGAAAGCAGAGGGTGGCTATAAAATGGGCATTGCACACCCAGAAAACACACCCTAAATCACACAACTACATTCACATGGCCACAGGCTTCTGTCCCCCAACAAAGGCAAATGCAAGCTCCAGGATGCCAAATGTAGGCTTTGATTTCTGCTTTCAAACCCAAGATTCTGTGCATAAGTTACAGTGCCTGAGGGACAGTGACGGCTCCAGTGTCTGACACCAGGTTTGCGCCGTCTTGGGCAGTTGTGACTTCACCACAATAACAAGATTTCAAATGCTAAAGAGCATCTGCATAGGAAACAGAATGTGACTTTTCATGTACATGTGAGCAATATATCTGTCCTGAGCAAAAGAAAAGGCAACAGTCACAAAACCAGCTTGATTTTCTCATCTCTGAACTTCCTCCACCTTAGCACAGCTAATTCACTCTGCACCCTGCAAACAAGCAATGCAAAGGGCAAAGAAATGGGAGATGAGAGGGACCTCAGTTTATTTAGATCAACATTTCGTCTACCAAAAGGAGTAAATCACTTAAGGCACCAGATGAAAGCGAGGAGGCGCGCGGGGATGCTGCATGGTCCTGGTTGGAGCTGGCATGTCGAGGTGTAGTCTGAACTCAGCGTTTACTTCTCTTTAGATCTGTTTATCATTTGTTTACAGTACAGTAATAGTTATTTAGAAAAGAGTACGGCAGATCTGGAGGAAAGCCAATGCTGCTCTTGATTATTGCAAGCAACTGCAGCCCATTGCTTCCCTCTTAAAAGAAAGGCGGTTTCATTCCCTTTGAAAGAGAGGAATATTCTGCACTGAAAAGGACAGAATCTGCTGCAAGAAATGTCTGACATTGAGAAAATGAAGCTGTGGCAGAGTTTCATTACCTTTTCCACGGCATCAGTGATTGGATTTGCAGTGTAATACAGGTAATTTTAGGTAAGAACAGTTTTGGACCAGCTGATCTTGATGCTTTGTTTCTCAAAAGAATATGAAAAGCTTCAGGAAATAACTGCAGCTTGTGATGTCCAAACCTGCTTCAAGGGCTGGAGAGTGTGTCTATAACAGGAGAGGGTGCAAAAAGGATTCTGGGCTTTTGGTCTCCTACTGTTTTCAGTGAAAAAATACTAGAAAATAAAGAATGGGATGCAGAGATTTTATTTGGAGACAGTATTTGCCTCCCCACTGCAGGTCCTGTATTGCAGATACTGCTGACGCGCCAAACCAGATGGAATGATCAAAATGCAGAACTGCACAAGGTTGAAACTGCCAGATGTTCAGCTCTATAAATCAAACAGTCGCCACCACACCCCCCCCCCATCTGCAGTCAGCATTTGCAGCACACCGTGTGTTTTGTTACCATGCCAGAGAGCGAAATGCTAACTGTGAGACTCAGTGTAAATCTACGGGCACTGAGCAGGCTGCAGCAGCCTCCAAAGGCACACGCTCTCTGATGGAGATATAAAGCTGCCACCACAAAAGAAGGTGATATACACAGGAAGGGGTTTTCTCATTTAGATGAGACAAGAAACCAGCTTTCTTCCACTAAAGAGAGGGCAGGAGGAGGAAAGGCAGCTCCAGAAACTGCTTCTCCAAGGAGCAGAGCTGGGTCAGAGGTGTAGACACCATCTGCACAACCACCACCTCCACCAAACTCACTCAGGTGGAAGGCAGGAAGCAAACTACGGAAGAATTGTGGATGATTATAAAGAGAAGCTGAGGAAGGACAGTATTCAAAGTTCAAAGTAGGCTGGTTTGCTCCTTTACATCAATGATACAAGGGGACTTCACACACTGACTTAGTATTTGCTCTCTAAAGCTGGAAGAGCTGCAGCAAGTGAAAATTCATCAACTACCAGGAAAAGTGGGGGGATTAAACTTAGGAACAAAAAGCTCAGCCTCCACCAGCTGATTGTGTTGTAGCTGCTCAAAATCCTCCCTCAGAACCCTCAGCATCCTGTTACTGCTTCATCACTTTGCTGCTCCACTCTTTCCTTAAGGCTGGTGCAGCCACAGATCTCCAAGCAGCCAGAAGCAGCCCAGCTGCGCACAGGCTGCTGACTTGGCTTCTCACACTTTGTACCACTCCTCTGCTTGAGCTGCCAACCCGAAACCACAGCTGGTTTGATCCTTAATATCTCCCATCACTTGTTCAGCCTGGTTAAGAGAAGGCTCCTTAAGGGGAGATCTTAGAGCAGCTCCAGTGCCTAAAGGGGGTACAGGAAACCTGGAGAGGGGCTTTGGACAAGGGCCTGTAGGGAGGCCAAAGGGAATGGCTTTAACCTGCCAGAGGGGAGACTGAGATGAGCTCTGAGGCAGAAGCTCTTCCCTGGGAGGGTGCTGAGCGCTGGCACAGGGTG
>JAOEHY010038587.1:4212-17168 GCA_025447955.1 Psilopsiagon aurifrons
TGAGGTGTCCCTGCTCATGGCAGGGGGGTTGGAACTGGATGGTCTTAAGGTCCTTTCCAACCCTAACTATTCTATGATTCTATGATTACCAGTATTTGCAATTTAAGCAGCGATTCACAATGATAGCTGAAACAATAGCTCATCTAGTATACCAGCACTGACCATAACATTTTGATAGTGATATAACCAATAGTAAGTTTTGATATATTGCAACTTCTTGAGAATTTTCTGTTTTCTACAAATACTGTGACCTTATAAACTTAAGCTGTGAGTCACTCTTTCACTTGTGGCTTGGAAAAGGTGTGTTCTGATTGGATGAAATTAGTAGTAGGACAACAAATGCAATCAGATTTGTATCCAAGTGTGTGCACCTGTGTGTGTTTGATGTGTGTATATGTCATGTATGTTTATTTTATGTTCAAGTTGAATTAAGCATTTTTTCAAACAGGCTGTGAAGAACTGAGGAAACTTGACCTGACAGCAAATTTCATTGGTGAACTCTCCAGTATTGAAGCCCTAAAACATAATATACATCTGAAGGAACTGTTTCTAGTGGGTAACCCTTGTACTGAATTTGAAGGTTACAGACAATTTGTAGTGGCAACTCTGCATCAATTAAAAGTAAGATTTTAAAAATTAAACGTATATTCAAATAAATAACATGCATTGTTGACTTAACATACTAATCCCAAGCAAAATAAATGCCCATGACAGGAGAGCTGGTAGCATTTTTCTTACTGTCCACAGGAAATTAAGTTCTGTTATGAAGAATATGTGACTACAATAAGTAATGTGATAATTAATTGGTATATTGAGGTTTTTTTTTTTTGCAATGACTGCACTGATGTAATGATTCCCTGTCATTGAAACAGGCAGTCCCACAATGTCCCTTGGAAAAGCACAAGATGCTTGCTTAACTGAAAAAGTTAAGCAAGAGTAAATTCAACTCGCTTAGTTGGCAATAAACTAACACATCAAAAGAAATAATTTTGTAATAACTTCAGGAGCTGAACCAAGGTTGGATGAATATCAGAAATGGCTAAAGGGAGTCCCTCTACTATATAGTCTAATATGACCAATAGACATTACTGGAAAATGCAAAAAGCATCTCTCAGACGCACAAACCCATTTTCAGATATGAATAGCAAGTTATTGTTAATTATTTTTAATACAGTATAACTTCATAGTGCTATGGAAAGGCATATTTTTAATTTATATGGAATTATCAAAATTAACCTACAGTGTAATGGATTTATTGATTTGAATATGTTTAAAATTTCTCATATATCTATATGTTTTTCACCCTTGGGAAGTTTTTGGATAGTAAACAAATAGAATGTTCAGAGAGGATTCAAGCACTTCAAAACTATCCAGAAGTGAAACAGAAAATCAGAGAACAGGAACAAGCTTACCTTCTCAAAAGGGCTAGAGAGAAGGAAGAGGCTCAAAGAAGGATGCAAGAAAGAAAGGACAAGAAACAAAAACAAATGGAATCTAAGCTTGGATTTGACAGGTAAATGCCATTCCTCTCTTTCTTCATTAAGAATTTGCTTTGTTGTCATTAAATAGTTTATGTAAGTCCACTTCAGAATTTTTGTTTGTCTTTATTGTTGATTCTAGCAGCATTATTTCTCCTCATGCATGTTACCTCTAATGAGAAATATAATTAATTACAATCATGATTAATTACTGACCTGCAGATAGTATAATGGAATTTTGGTTCCAAAACTCCAGACCGGGTGCCAAAATAGTGTAATTGATATCTTCTTTCAGGAGTACAGATGGAAACTGTTGTTTAAGGAAAAGTAGGGGTTCCAGAGAAAGCAGCTGTTCACCTGTAATTTCCTTTGCTTTACAGTTATTAGATATGAAGACTGAAAAGGAATATTGCAGATCTTTTGAGATGTAAAAGGGTATAGAATGTTCATTTCTCTATTCTTCCACCTAATATATCTGAGAGTACCTAGACAGCAGAAGGATTTTTGTCTGGGCTCAGCTCCCACTGCAGTTGCCATCCATCTTATTTTTTATCCAATAAAGACTAAATTCCATGGAGCTGGCTATGGAACTTTGTCCTCATATATCATAGCTGTATCATAAATCTAGTTTTCTCTCTATATTGGCAGAGAATTTCTGAATATTAGAGACTTAGGGCTAGGGAGAAAAATGATTCAGGTTCTAAGGTTGCGTTTGAGGAGATGCCCAAGTAAAATATTGCTACCCTATAAATTTCTAATCTGCTGCTGCCTGATATTGGGAATGTTTAATCATCACACAGATTGAAGGTTTCTTTCATTTGTAAGTTGTAAGGGTATCTGAAAGTTCTGGTCCTGTAATTAAACATGTTGATCTATCAGGGTTTTCAGAGAGTTAGGCATAACCATAGTATCACTGCTCAGCTAAGTCAATGAAAACATGTTGAAATGCATTTTGTTGGTTCATGAAAGAAGCAGAGCATAGGTATATCTATCCAGATATGTGAGATATTGTTCTTTGTAGGAACGATGCAGCTATTAGTATTGGGTTAAAAAAAAAATACATTATTGCAGGAATTCATTAGCAAGTACTGTTACTCTTCCTTTGTTTCATTTTTGTCCTGGCCCATGGCAGAGGAGTTGGAACTAGATGATGTTAAGGTCCTTTCTAACCCGAACCATTCTATGATTCTATGATTCTGTGATAATATTCCATGTAATCTTGTGTAGGCCAGATTGCCTACAGGAGAAAGAAAAACATCAGGCAGAAAGAGGTGAAGAGCAAGAATCATGGAGAACAGTTGAAGATGATGAAGACAAAAGATTTTGGGAGGAGCCTACAGCATACACACCAGAATCTAGATTAGAAACTCACAGATACATGGAAGAGAAACGAAGAGCTAAAGAGAATGTGAGGTATGGTTTTATTTTAATATATTCCATGAATTGAAAAAAGGGAAATTTTCAAAGGTGAAAAAAGGAAGGTGACTGCCTCACATTAAATGTTACTGAGAAGTAGCAGCTTAAATCCCTGTTGCCTGTGCAAATATGCTTATAAAATATAAAATATAAGCAAATATGAAATATGAGCAAAATATTCAGACTTTTCATTTTGTTTTTCTTCATTTTCTAAAATTAATGGTATATTTTTTCCCCTCAAGTAGAGTTTTTAAATAGGATTTCTCTTTTCAAATCCATTTTATGGACTTTAGAAGTTTCATTTTTGTGTCAGCTAGCTAATGTGTTTTGTGTAGTTTGATATTTCATGTTGTTGCTGAAAGGATTTATCCAGGGTGCAGATTGCATTGTACAGGTGCCCCACAGGCCACATTACAAGTGGCATTTCAGGCACCTTTTCTATGTGACTTAGAATTTTTTTCATGTGCTTTACTAAAGATGCTCATCCCAAGTAATAAGATTCTTCATGTTATCTATGCTGTTTGAAATCTGAAGATGTGTGGCCCCTGAAAAGCCCTTCAAACTTCCTAAAGTTGTCACTGGTTTTGCTGAACATGGAAAATTAATGCAGATACTAGCAAAAATCAGTTATTTTATTGCTGCTGGCTTATCAGTTCCACAAACATTGTAAGCAATGTCTTTTTTTTCCTCCTTTATTTTTTTTCTTATATAACAACATTTGTGCCAGAGATTTTTCTAGCTGTTCTTTTTAAAGGCACACTTTTTAAAAGATTTATGAAGCCTAAGTTCTGAAAAAGCCAGTCCCAGAGAACTCTCCCAGAAGTCTGGAAATCAGCATAACTTGTTGCTATTATTACTTCAAGGTCTAGCACTTTCCCAGGAGAACTACTGTGAAACCCAGATTCTAGCTAGTTAGAATTTTGCTGTGTTTGGAGATGCCCTACTGCAGTCAAAAGCAAATGTGTTCCAAATGCTTCCCTCTAAATATATTCAAGGAGATTTTAAATAGTATTGCAGTAAAGATAGAATAATTATTTTCTGAATTTGATTCTGAATTTCCAAGTAATTTAAAGGAGTTAAAATTCCTTTAATGGTTCATTTTATATTGGTTTTGAGGTAGCATGGGAAAGTTGAGAACAGAAAAGCTCTCCTGACAATTTCAAATCTTGATAGTGGACAAGAGCTGAAATGTAACTTTAATGTAAGTTGCTCAGTATAAAAGGATGAAGGTTTTGGTATGAAACGATTATGTCCTCAATCACACCAGTGCTGAATTTAAGCCTATCTGTGAGATTTGATCACACATCAAATCTGTCAGCTGTGTTAAAGTTGCACAGCTGATAATAAATTGAGCAGCTTGGCTGTTGCCAAATGAGTACCTGCAGTTTCATCCAAAGAAACTTCAGGCAAGTGTAAAATCGGGTGCAGCTGAAGGGTGCCCAGCATCTCCTTTAGCTGCTCATTGCCAGAATAAGGCCTTTCAATTCAATACGAAATTAAAGAACTTGTCTTGAATTCTAATGCTTGTGACATAACTGAATTTGCCTTGAAATAGTTCACACGAGCAGACAGATTTCATTCTGAAAGAGACTGTAAACAGCTAAAAGGTGGTAGGATATAATTTCCTGAAGTATTTCTGAAAATTGCATCTTTAGAACAAAGTTCACTTTGCATTTCAGTGTCAAAAGTAGACACTCAGGTATAGAAAATGCTAGCCCACAAATCTCATAAACCTCTAATTTATACTATGGAATAGTATTGAAGACAAGGGTAGTTGTGAATCTTTCTTAAATAGTTGTTTTTACTTAATCATTCCAGTAGCTCCACTTGAACGCTTGTATTTCTTCTTCAAATCCATCGTATTTATAGACCAAATATTTTTTATGCCTTTTTTCCCTAAAGTTTGTCTAAATCTTACACACTTTATTTCCCTCATTAGTGGTTTGCCTTTAGTGTTCTCTTAATTTTGAATTCACAGGAAGAAAATTGTTTGGGAACACAAAAAGCAATGTATTGCTGTTGTCTTTTTGCGAAATTCTTTTTTCTATGCCAGCTGAAGTAGGCATACACACTATATTAAACATCTGAAGAGTGGATAAATGCAAAGCAAGAATTACAGTGTTGTATTTTGAAGAGAACATAGCCATTTTTTACTTGGGTGCCAGCAGATTTTTCTTTTCCTAAGATTCTTTACTCTTTCTCTCCATGCTCATGATTTAAGCATTTACACAGGAAAAGACCAGTGCCACGACTTAGTGAACTTGGCAGATAAATTTAAGGTAGCTTATTTTTGCACAAAATGAAAGTCAGTTATAGGTTAATTGCTGATAGCTGGGCATGGATAGTGAAGACTGAAGTCCCCATCAGTAATATGTTTTGTATCATTTGAAGGAAGAATGCAGCAAAAAAATGCAATAGATTTTTTTTAACAAATAATCTGTATGTAATGTCTTAGAATTGCTTTTACGCACGTTGAATCAGTCAACAGTAATGATATCTCATGATTAGTATGACCATTTATAACTAGAAAAACATCCCATTTCGTATGTTTAAGCAATCCACTGATTTCTTAAAATATTCAGATAAATTTGATATACTACTGTTCAATAATGGACACTGTGACATGCAGAAGTTATTATCAATGCAAGACATGATATTACAAAGCGTTTTCTCATCTTTAAGTGATGTTTTTAATGTGCAATCAGACATTTGATATAATCTCTTTTGTTCCTGAAACAAATTGTAGCTTTAATTTCAAATACCAGATAATTCTTACCTCTTGCCATCCGCTTTTTTTTTTTTTTTTTTCCTACTGAAATAAAATACCAGAATGTCAAATTTTAAACCATTTTTCTTTGTTTTGTTAAGGGAACCAAAAAAAAAAGAGAAGCCTCTTTGGACACTGGTCACTTCAGAAGGAAAAGTTCTGAACGTAAATGTGCCTAAGTATGTAAGGTTAAGAGGTTAACCAGTCTGTCCTCTTTACAGCTGATTTGGGCAACTGTTTCAAGATATGTGGCAATATAAAATTAAGAATGCTGACAAATTCTTGTTGCAGAATTAGTTCCTTGTGTGGAATCTGACTTCTAAATTTATATACAGGTGCTGAAAGAATAATTAGTTTTCAGTGAGTGAGGTGTTGAAGGTTGTTTAATTTAACATCTTGGTCTTTGAGGATTGAAGAACTTGTTTTTCTGTAAAAGATATAAGATGCTTTACTCTTTTCCCTTCTATGGTAAGGCTCTCTTGGAGCATCTTGCTAAGAGCAGAAAAAGTTTAACCAGTTTGACTGTTGAAGAAAGGTAAATGTGTATGAATAGCCACTTTAAATGTGGGAAAATATATCCAGGTAATATTTCAGGACAGAATTATTCAGTCTTCTGGTGAAAGATGTAAACCTCGCAGAATTGGGAAGGATATGTAATCAGCTTCTATGGCATGAGGTCCTTTGACATTGAATGAGGTCTCTAGCAACAAACGCAGGGAAGTCTCTTGTATTTTATCATTGACAAAGGCACCTGGGTATTATGGAAAGAGTTTCCAGGGATATCATCTGTGTGTTACCATTGGTTTCTCTTGAATCAACCCTTCTAAGGGAGAAGACAGAATGCAAATGTTTCCTTATAAATGGCTCCCCAAAGAACCTTCTATAGAAGGGTGATCAAAAAGCAGCATATGAATGGCCATGTACCTGTCTGCTGTCCTCTGAACAAAATTTTCCATCTTAAGACCGATTAAGTTGCAAAATCAAAGCCCAGGACATGCTCATCATTTGCGTGAAGAATGCTTTCTAAATCTTGGAAATTTATAAATCCATGCACATTCAAGGAATTTGAAAACCTACATTATAGGATCAGTGCATCATTTTCAGTGTGACAGGAAAACTAAAGGTAGTGGCAGACCTCCTATTTAGTACATCTGCACCAGGAGATACTTACCGTTGTATTGATGCACTTCTTTTTTTAACAAATGTATTGATTGAAAAAAATGTTAAATTTTTTTCTAGTTCAAAGGAGTCTAAAATAGTTTAACTCTTTTGTTCATAGAGTTTGATTATACCTCTAAAAAGCAGAAACATTTAGAATAAAGGTCTAGCTATCTTTTTACAAGGAATACAGTCCCTAGACTTCACTGTTAGTAGCAGTCCTGTTTGTGTCACGCAGGTTTTCTGGATTAGAATTTGCTCTGTGGATGTGCCCATGTAAAGCCAGATCAGCAATCAGTTTCTGTCATGGCTTCAATTAGAATATCACAGCTCTTCATGCGATCTGGCAGTGTATCAGAGAGACATGAAGAGATACAAGTAGGCAGATAGTGTTCTCTAAATCTTTTGCTACAGTGCAGAAGTCTAATGCTCACAGCAGTGTCCAGGCTTCTTGGGTGTCCTTTTGGAAGGTTGACAAGGGAACTCTTCTGAGAGCAGACTATTTCTCTTCCTCAGTTCTGATAAGATTTTCCCCTAGAAAATTTTACAGTTCTTTTCTCTTTTTCACCCTTCATATTTTAGTGATTTCTCAAAATTTGCAGTAAGATGCAATTAAAGAAAAAAGCACGAGCATGATTCTCTGCAGTATTCCATTAAAAAGTACCCATAACTCAAAAGCTCCATAAGCTCTCTTACAAATTGACTGTGTCAGAATATAATATCAAGGATACTGTACGAATCATGTATTACTTTGGAAATGCACAGGCAGATATGTATACTTTAGGCAAATTAACTGCTATCAACAAAGATGCAGGGTTTTTTTTAACATATGATATGTTTAGAATTACCAAGTTCCAGGTTTTTCATGCTTTTCATGAACAGTTTTTGCTATGAAGATGTTGGTAAAGCAGCAGATTTCACCAGCAGATGTCTCTCTTTGTGCATTGACAGACCGAGCTTAATTTTAACTGACCTTCAGCAGTAGTTTTGTCTTCTTTTCCTTGTGGGTTGGGTAGGGATAACAAAAAATGAATGTAAGAGTGACTTTGGTTCAGATGCCAGTATATTTTTGTGTTCATGAGGCGTATTGCAACTTTTTCTAAAATGATCATGTGATGTATTGCCTCAGTGGTATTTGTATTCATCTAAAAGTGCTAGCAGTGAAAGGATGCTGTGATGTTTGCTCATTCACTCCAATTGTATCTATCCTGAAGGTTTTCTTGTTATTATTATTAGGCTTCATTTCTCTTTGAAAGATAATGAAGATAACAACCAGATCATCTTGGATCTTGCTGTTTACAGGTCAGATTTATTTTCTCTTAATTTTTGCCGTTCTCAAGTTTCAGTACACAATGTTCAATTATATTCCTCTCTGTAACTGGGAATTTTCAAGACGAAAACAAATAAGATTGGGGTACCGGAATCAGTCTTGAAGTCTGTGCAGGAGAAATGAATCTGAATAAACCATAGACCCTTCAGTCTGTCACTCCTGAATAAGGACTCTTAACAATCTTTTTTTGCAGCTGATGTTCCCTGCAGTCCACAGACAGGTTTCCTCCACAGCTTTCCTTTTATACTCATGTAAAATCTTTTCATTCTTTATATACAGATTAGTGTTGTAGGGATTTTTTTTCCCCAAGTGCTCCAGTACAGTTAATGTCCTTCTAGCTAAATTCTTTGCCTCTCCATAACAGAATAGGATATACTTGTTCTGCTTTCCTTCCTTACCGGGAAGAGTCCATAGTCCATGCTGTTTCCTGAACTGTGCCAGGCTATTGGCTGGAGGAAATAGGCTTGAACCAGGAAACCTGATAACTATTTGCTAGTATATACTGTTAAGCCTTGCTCAGGCTTCAGAGAGGGGTTGGGAACCTAAAAGCTTCTTTACCCATAATAGGAATTTGTTAGAGTAAAGCTTGAACTATAGTATTATAGCACAGAAACACAATTCGTGCCAGGTGTTCTTACCTTAAAGCTTATTGGTTTCCCTCAAAAGAATCCTGCTTTCTATTTCTGAATTCTAAGAATTGACTATTTTGGAGCCTCAGAAAATCTGTTCAAATGCAATAAGATGTTGGACACGTTATAATATTTTGTGCTCACTTGTAAGACATGCAGACTAAAAGGTTTGAAAAATTCACCTGAGAGGTAACTTTATAAATGAAGGGAAATAAAGAATATGTACTTGTACATTCATAGGAGTGTATGTGTCACGTGATGAAGAGCAGATGTTAAAGTGGAGCTTTAAGAGGTCCAAACTGTGTTTGACAGACCTGCAATTTTCTGATTTCTAGAAATGTAAAGTATTTCTGTTCATTGTTGTCCAGCAAATTCTGTGCAAAAAAAAGATCTCTTACAATATGTTTACCAGTTAAGCCTTCAGAAACGAAAGTAGCAAAATAATTTTAAAATTTTAAATAGTAAATAAATTAATTTTCTTATTAATGTAAAGCATTGAACTAATAGATGAAAGACAATTTGACACAAAGTTTTTGAATTCTTGCAGTTATAGAATAGCTGATATGATAGGCTTGACAGAATTCAGATGTTATTTTAATTCAGATTCTGAGAACACACAGGGAGGTCATGTTTTTATTCCAAAGATGTTAACACTTTGAAATGTACACATATTTCACACAATTAGAATTGACGTTTGTGGCTTATAAACCTCAAAATCCCCATTAAAGAGCTATATGGTCTGCGCTGCTTATTTACTGTACTGTACTGTAAATTGATTCTTTTATTTGTATTTCATTCTGAAGACATTTGGACACTTCTCTGCTTGATATTGATGTCCAGCCAACTTATGTACGTGTAATGGTGAAGGGAAAGGTTAGTGTTTTCTTACTGCATTCATTTCAAACCAGGAGTTAACGCTTACCATAGTTACTCAGACGACTCCGGGTCTGACTTCTGTGAGTTACCAACTGTGTGGACTTATGCAGAAGGAGTTCTTTCATACTTGCATTATTTTAGACCACACATAAGCTGTGGAAGTCCTAACCAGAAGATGTGCAAAGCCTGAAATGAAATTTCACTCTCTCTTCTTCTCTCCTTCTCTTGTTTCTCCCTCACACAGTGTACCACAATTCACTGAAGAAGAGAGCTTGCTCGTTGCCCTAGGCTAGAATTTAGCAATTTCACAATCTGGAATTCATAGCTGACAAAAACAAATGAATGTATACTCTTTTGAAAGGGCATTTAAAATGTCATTCCACTTGCCTGCCTTCTCACTGGTTTTACCAAGCCACCTTTTGAAAAATCTAAATTACTTAAAAAGTAAACAAAAATCTGTAGGGAGAGGTCTTAAGGATAAAAGCCCTAGCACTGCTCAGTAGATGAGTGGGGTGTGTTGGAACTTGTCTGCCATAAACCTTGGGAGATAAGAAGCTGCTAGGCCATAAACCTTGAGACTGCTAACTCCCAGATCCTGACGGTGGAGACAGGCACTGACTCCCAGACCGTAACAGGAGCCAGATGCAGAATGCCTAAGATAAAGGGAACAAACGGCGGTGAGAAAATGCCTCCCATTTGCACATCAGATACTCCTGATTGTGATAGTTTAGAAGTTGTTTGTATTAGTGAAAAGCCAATTAGAAGCTGTTGTATAGCTAGTGCGCATTCGGAAATAACCGATCAGCATACCACACGCTTGTAAAAGAAATGCATATAAGTGTTTTAGTTTGTTAAGAAATAGACATTTGCTTGCATCAAGCTACGTCCATTCTCTCAATCGCAGCAAAAATCCCTATTTTTGACTGTACCAATTGCATAAACAAAACTTCAGAAGTACTTTACATCTAAAATAGACTGGATAATCTTTCTTACTTAATTGCTAATATAAGTCAAGTGTCATTTCATAACCTTCTTTAGAAATGTCACTTTGGGTATGAGAGCAATTCAGGAATATATATGTGACTATACTTGTTAAGTAAAAGCTGTTTAGCATGCTAATAATTTATTAGGGTTAGTAATACTATATATAAAGTGAGAGGATTTAGACCTTTACCGTCTTTAAGATTAAAGGATGTGATACTGATGTTTCTGTATGTGTTCTGTGCAGGTAAAAAAAAAAAATAAACCCAAACCAACAAAACAGATATTGTAGCATAATATACTTCAACCCCTTATTTTCTTATAGCCATTTCAGCTTGTGCTCCCTGAGGAAGTCAAGCCAGACAGCAGCTCTGCTAAAAGATCACAAACAACTGGTCATTTAGTTATCAGCATGCCAAAGGTATGTAAAATAATCTGAGGATGCATTATACAAAGATACTTAAAAGTTGTGAATACTTTGGGAATGTTACAAGTAACATCTGGCTAGCTAAAGTTCAGTCCAGCCTTTCCTATCAGGAACATTCCAGAAAAAAATTAATCAGAGAGCAAAACCTTAGGATTTAAGATCCCTTTAAAGGAACATTGTGAAAATCAGTATTAATAGGGCTATTTCTGTTTCCTTTCTTTTCAACAAAACCAGCTTTTTGCATATGAAAAGAGAATCTGCAAAACCTGCAGTGTTGTGCAACTGTATAAAAAGATTTTTAAATAATTGAAAATATGCAACTTGCCTACTTTTCTTTTTCACCTGTGAAACAATAAATACAACTCAATTATAAAAAAAATTATGCAGATTACATTTTGGCTCAAAGGCAGGGATGATGTGCTCCTCTCACCTCTCAGGTGATCTTCATGGGAAGAGAATCTAATTGTGGCTGCCCCATCCCTGGCAGTGTTCAAGGCAAAGTTGATTTGAGCTTTGAGCAGCCTGGTCCAGTGGAAGATGGGAGAGGTTAATCAACTTCAACATCTTGCTCCTCCCTTACTTTGGAAGGTTGGGGTGCTTTTAAGTCCTCTAGGACTACATTGTGTATTTTTGGTTTTCAGAAATAAGGTAACAATAGTTTCCAGGAAAGAAATAAAGTCTTGGAAGTCCAGGCTTATCCTTCTGGCCTCTAGGAAGTTTCTCTTCTGGGTGGTAGCAGTGGGACATGGTGCCATAGATGAATTTGCCAAGATGTATTAATTACAGCATTTTCTTCTGAAGAACCTTCAGCTACTATTTGGGGTCAGTTCTTTATCTTTGTGCTCTTATTTAATTCTAAGACTATGAAACTAGAAGCTAAAACTGAACTAAAAAAATAACTGAAGAAGCATGTTTTGGCTTTTGTCTTTTTCCACTTGTGGTTCTATACCTTCTATGTTTTCTTCTACACTCCAGTCCCATGCCATCTGTCTCTCCCTACATGAACTGCCTCTCATTAAATCACAAACTGTCTGTCTAGCATCATGCATGCAGTTTCACTGGGAGCTCGAAGAATGATGAAAATTGTACTCATTTGGTTAAGATCCATATTTTCTTAATGTTCAAAATTCACTCGTGTGATAATTTATGCTTTTCTAAATTTATTACTTTGAAACTGAGGCCTTGACATTTGCCATTTTGGATAATGTTATTTTCAAATGTTGCTGAACAGTTTCACAATGTAATTGTCTTTTGGATATTTGAATTACTATCAGTTTTCTATCCCATAGCATACTTTTATTACTCATGCATCTTACTAGTCTCTTTGTGGATAATCGGTGCATTAGAAAACGTAATTGTTTCAGAGAATCTCTGGATATATTAAACTCTGCTGCCTGCCTAGAAAGTCATAACTAAATCAGCAAAATGCATATCCTGTCTTTATACTGTGATTGAGAACTGCCTGTATTCCATTATTAAGAACCTGAATGTATACAAGTCCATGGGACCTGATGAAATCCATCTGCGGGTCCTGAAGGAGCTGCAAATGAAGTTGCTAAGCCCCTGTCCATCATATTTGAAAAATCATGGCAGTCAGGTGAAGTTCCGACAACTGGAAAAAGGGAAACATAACCCCCATTTTCAAGAAGGGGAAAAGGGATGAGCTGGGGAACTGCAGAGCAGACAGCCTCACCTCTGTGCCTGGCAAAATCTTGGAGTGGACTCTCCTGGAAGGCATGCTAAGGCCTATTGAAAAAAAACAAGGTGCTTGGTGACAGCCAACATGGCTTCACTAAGGGAAAATCCTGCCTCACTAGTTTGGTGGCCTTCTATGATGGGGCTACAGAACTGATGGACAGGGGTAGAGCAGTTGATGTCATCTACCTGGACTTGT